>JAENPR010001112.1:0-216866 GCA_018135685.1 Themeda triandra | reverse complement strand
CCACATGGTCTTCCGGCAGTCCTCTGCGGCGGCGGGAGGGGAGGGAGGAGGGGGGGGGTGAAGGCTGGGGCCGATGCCGCCGCCCGAGTCGCCCTGAGCAAGGGGCGACGCGTGGGCCTCTCGTACGTATGGTGGAGAGTGTGACCGAGACTAATGGCGACGCCTCAGAGCCTAGATGGTTAGCCACAAAGGCCTATGGTCGAAGCCCAATTCCCTGCGCACACAGCCCATACGACATGCACATACGACACAAACGTGTCTATAAGAAATCTTTCATAATGGATCATTCTGGTTGAAGATGCTACGATCCCTCTCTTGAATTCTAATGAAGATTACAAGAAATAGCCAATTTCTGTTTCAAGTGGCATGATGGAGTTGCAGATTAATGCACTTCTGATTATTCATTATTGTGATTTTCTAACTACTACGAGCCGAGGCATCTCGCTTCCCATGAGCTCCTCCCGTCTTTTAGCACTTCTTCCCTCACTGGCTCATGTGGCGAGCTACAGGAGGAAAAAAAGGAGACAGTTGACTTAAAACTTTAAAAGTAATGTCACTCCTAGAATAACAGTCCTGGCCATTGCTCTTAAACAAAAAGAAAAAAGATCAGATCAACAAAATGAGTAAATTTGACCAGAACTTACAATGGTGGAGATGGTCTAGTCATTTGCGAACCTAATATTCTATTTACTTTAAATATGATGTTGTTGTGATAACTTTTGATCTTTATATAGAATGCAAATCAATATATGATGATCCTAGAGAACATCCTTAATTTTGCTAGCCTCACCACCAAATACAGTTTTGTGCCATATATGAACTAATTTGCTACGTGCACTGACCAATGCATGGTGGCAGGAGGCTTGAGCAGCAGCAGCATTTTGGGATCTATGCTTAGAAAACGGCAACTGCTTCTGTCTTCGTGTGCCTACTTTTCATTGATCACAACCACAATGAGCTCCAGAGAAGCTCCAGCCTCTGCAATGGTGCCACCTTATTTTTTTTTTTTCTTGTTATCAATGTAATGGAACAGAGCTTAACCTACAACACAATCAGTTAGATGCCTTTCTTGTGGGAAAAACAAAGAGCATGCATGTGGTATCACAACCGTGGCAACAATGGTTGACAAAGAAATGGCGTATGGTGTATACTGATATTATCATTCAGTGGCATAAAAACAAAGCACCTAGTTAGTTATGCTCACCTGGAAGGTAGAATTGACTGCAAGAGGTAAATTTAAATTAATCCACATGCAATGAAACCATCCACACAAGAAGCACCAAATCGCAGTTAAGAACAATAACCACAGTACTAATTAACTACAAAATTATAAGCCTTCTGCAAGTGAGAAGGCAACTCCACCCACCTATTTTCTGGGGATATCCTTGAAAGAACATGTTGGATAGCACACTCCAAGAACCCAGACGAATTGATAAATATTTCAACAGTAGCTCGTTTGCTATCTGAAAAGTGGATGGAATCGTAAGTTTAATTACCATAAAGCAACCGACAAGAAACACGCTTGCTGAAACTTGTAAATGCACCTCTGTAGCAATAAAGAAGATAAATATATCCTTTCAAAAAAAAAAGAAGATAAATATATATTTCTACAGCAGTGATGAATGTATTTTGTATTGCAGACCATCAGATACTTTAGCATGGTATCCCTCAAGTGCTGCCTTTGGAAGAAGCAGGGGATTTGCTTGAGATAAACACAGCATAGACAGCATGTGCAAAACCAACAACACCTCGTTATTGCTTAATACGAACTATGAAGTAAACACACCTCTCTCTCTTTTAAGATAGAAATGTTGGAAACTGGCACTGGATTGCTTCAGCAACTTAAACAAAAGGACTTTTTTCTCGAACACGACTTTACATGTCATTTTCATTAAGTAGAAGGTGGCCGAAAGCACGGCAAGTACAACAAAACACAACACGACACGAACCACAGAGATAGTGGTTAAAACGAACACGACAAACAGAAGAAGAGAGAAAGGGTCCTCCACCATGCCTAACAACACAAAGGCCCAAAAAGGCTGGCAGGGGCAGGACTCGGCGTCGGGGGAGCTTTGTGGGCGCATCAACGGAGCCTTCAGGAAGGAGATGACGCCCGCGGACGCCAACTCCATTGGGACATGCACCCGGGGATCTTTCGTTCCCATGCCTCGCTCCGACGTAGCGTTTGAGGAGCAGTAGAGACGACGCCTTCAAGAAGGTGATGACGTTTGCTCACCACCGTCATCGGTCCTAGGCCCTTGGCCTGGGGACATGGTTTTCACCCGCGCTACCCTGGACTGCTGCTACCGCCAAGGAAGGCCGTCCATCTCCACACCGGGGTGGAGCTGAGGTGGCGGCTACCATGCCCCGGCGAGCTCGACGGACACGGCCAACCTAGTGACGCCGCTGGATGTCTTCGTGGTGTCCGCCACCAGTGCCGAAACGACGTAACGGCCGTTGTGGAGAAGCGCCAGCATGTGGTTTCCGCCAGATTAGCCATGGCCCGCCGCACACCGTAGGAGGAGGTGGGGGGACAGGTGGGCCTCTGGTCACCGCCACAGCGCTCACCCTGAGCGCTGGCTGGAGTGCGCCGCTAGAGCAGCCGTGGCCCATATCATGACATGTATTTCAGAAAATGTAGAACAACCATTTTATTTCTAACCATTCTCTATTTTCCTTAACATGAAACATCCATACATTTGTAACCGATCACAACTATCTCAGAAAGGTGTACAACATTTTGAAAAATCTCCAGGACAGGGTTCCGGTCAATCTCCAGGACGTTTATGATCACTGGATAACCAGGGGGTGTAGTAACTATAGTATCAAACTCTTTATTTTTGCTGTTATTCTCTGGGGTCTTTGAAATGTTAGAAATAAAATAGCGATTGAGTCGAAGCTGCCCAGATCTAACGAAGTTTTTCGGAAAATCTTGTTCTTCTTACAGAAATGGCGGGTGCTCTTGTAGCCGGGGGATTCTAGGTTCATGGAAGCTAAGATTCAGCAAGTCAAGACGTGGCTGGAAGCTTTCTGGACAATCATGCAAAACATGGAGATAGGAGGAGTCCTTTGATTCTGGTAGTTTGGTTCAGTTTTTTTTTTGGATGGCCACGGAGCTGTTTTGTAAGCTGGGATTCCCAGCATGTTCTTGTGTCATCACGTTGTTGTTTTTTCTCTTTCATGTTTCCCTGTGTAAGACTATGTGACACACTGTTTGGCTTTTAAAAAAGCTGGGTTATCTTCCGTCAAAAACAAATATATTGAAATATCTCATATACTGTATATTTATCTACAATTCACCAGGTTCCTCAGCTGTGTTGATATTTCTCCATTAGGGCAGCTCAGAAGAGAAAGAACTGCAAATTCACTCCCATCTGGCGAACAACATGCAGCTCTGAAATGAAAATACAACTATGAGAATGACATCAAATATGCTTGCTCACTGACCAGAAATTATTTTTCACATCCCCAACTATCACAAAACAATTTATAACACTAATACAGAGTACCAGCTGTACTAAGGTAACATTCAAATGTAATAGCTGCTTAATTGAGTTACTAGATTGTAATAAATTTGGCCACCTTTGAGGCCGGCCAGATTCATCACGATGATCATGCTAGAATTGAATTAGACAAGGAAATAGCTAAACTGGCATACGTCGTACAGCAGAGCCTGGGGGCATCGGCACCGCAGGAGATTGTCGTCGCCATGTTTCCCAGTAGTCGCAGGTCGCCGCCTTCGTGCTGTCGCCATCGCTGGCCTTAGCCTCGCCTCGGGTCCCTCTGCCCCTCCCTGCGCCGCCGATGCCGAGCCCTCCACGTGACGCCGATGCCGACACTACCGGAAACGGAGGCGTTGCCGACGGCCAGACATTTCGCCGACGGCCGTGGTGTCAGCCGTCGGCAAAGAAGGACCTTTGCCGACGGCAAGGGTCCGCCGTCGGCAAAGAATCCTTTGCCGACGGCCGGGCTGTCGGCAAAGGCCAGCCGTCGGCCGTCGGCAAACGTCCTCTATGCTGAAATGTGGTTTATATGGTATATTGTTGTGAATATATGAGATGAAATATGGGTGAAATGGTACATATACGATGAAATGTGGTCCAAATGCAAGAAAACAAAAAAAAATTCCCGGCTTTTTGCCGGCCCGGCCGTCGGCAAGGCGAGAAATTTTCCTGAAGAAAGCCCGCTTTGCCGGCAAAGTGACCACACCTTTGCCGACGGCCGACCATCGGCAAAGTTTTTTTAAAAAAATAAAAAAGAAGCCTTTGCCGACGGCACCGCCACGTCGGCCGTGGACGGCCGGTCGGGCCAAGGTGGCCTCTTTGCCGACGGCCGCGGGCCGGGCCGGCAAAGCTTTGCCGACGGCCTCACACGTGGCCATTGACAAAGAGGCCTTTGCCGCCCAAAATATCGCCGACGGCGCTTTGCCGATAGCCATGTCAGAAAGCCGTCGGCAAAGGCTTCGCCAACAGCTTAAGGGCCTTTGCCGACGGCATCGGGCCGTCGGCAAAGAGGGCGGATCCGGTAGTGCAAGCCCTCGTGCGCCGCCGCCGCCGAGCCCTCATGCGCCGATTGCCGCTACGAACAAGACCGAGCTGGGACTCTCCATCTCATGCGGATCGAGCAACAGAGTGTATAATCCTATGGACCTGAGTGGGCAGTTGCTGGGCTTGGGCTGGATACAGATGGGGCTGGGTTCGTCTATATCCAAATCAAAAATAATTTAATTAATCATTCTCATGCTTTAAGATTCGTGCAGTTTTAAAAAAGGGGATCACCGGAGCAAAACTCAAAAATTGATATAGTTAAGTTTACTACTCACATATTATCACTTCTGGTTCTAAAACCGGCATCACTGTTACCTTCTAGAACCCTTGGATCAACATCATGTGGCCCAGATTCAAAGTTTCCAACTTTGCACAGGTGGTCCGGTTTCCACCTGATATGTTCCCCTAAAATAAACCGCAAACACTTTGGACTGCAACTCTGCAGAAGCAGAGAGCCATCCATGGCAAGTGCAGCGATGGATTTGCTCATACATTACTTCCAAAAATAGTTAAACCTATTACCTTTGCTAAAATAAACAATGCCAATTACCAAAGATGGAGAGCAAAAGCCAAACTATATTTTCAACTTGTGAAACCAAATCCCATTTCCTCTCACAAGAGTCGCCTTTATCATCCATTCTTGTATGTGTGATCTCAGATGATGCAATCAATTTGGAAACAGCAGCCTCGGCCTTTAGACATGCTCGACGACTGTGTTGGCACTCACGATTTTTGTCCCGAAATGCCTCCTTATCAGCATATCTCTCTCGTTGATACTCATGATTTTTAACCCTAGCTTCCTCCCTCTGAGCTGTGATTTGAGATGATGCAATCAATTTGGATGAATCAGCCTCGGCTTTCGGACGACCTCGGCGACTACGTTGATATTCACGTTTTTTTGTCCGAATTTTGTCCTTTGCATCGCTAGGCAATGCAGCATACCTATCTCGTTGATTTTCACGTTTTTTGGCCCAAATTTCCTCTCCTTTGTTAGGCATACCTAAACAAACTTTGTCACAAATTTTGCCAATACTTATTTTATACATTGGGTACTCCCGAATGCTTTAACGCTAGGTTTTTACTACTTCATCCTTCTATATTCCTGCACAAACTTAAGAATTTTCGTCAAAATAAGGAAACTAAAGCACATAAATCATTATAAAACGAAGAAATTTTTTTGTTAGAGTTATTAATTAATTCAAATGCTTCTATCATTTCTACACAAATCTAATATTTTTTTGTCAACATGAGGGAACTAAAACAAATACAACCATATTTTTCAGAGGCAGAGAATAAAGTTCTGAATGTAACAAAATTAATTTTACATTATTTAGATCGATTATTATTTTCTTCCAAATTTCACAAGATCGTGCATGGATTAGTACACGATTGCAGATATTCTGTTAGCTTGTACTGTTCAACTTTAGTCGTAAGATAAGAATAAACACGCTGCACGCAGAAAGACAATGAAAGGAAACCGGCCGGCGAGCGCGGACCGGTTTGCTGCGAACGTCCCTGTTCGCCAACGCGACATCGTCCTCCCCTGTCGGCCGCTTCGTCAATGTTTCGTTCACCGGAGTCCGTCTCCACCGCTACGACCTCATCGTCGCCGTAGGGCTGACCTGTTACGTGAAGGCGCTGATGTTCCCAGCATTGGCAGTTCGGCGGCGGCGCCGGGAGAGTGCGAGGACAGGCGACGGACTGCGATGGGCAGTGCCTTGCGACTGGCCAGATCGGTCACGTGAAGGCGTTGCTGTTCCTGACTCCCAAGGGGGTGGCCGCTGGGGACGCATCGTCGATGGCAGAGACGAAGGATTGCGATGGGCTGTGCTCTGTGACCGGCCGTCCGTCGCTCCGTAAGTTGTACGTCGTCTGGCGGTGGTGGTGCCTGCTGTTGCTACGTTGCCGGAGAGGGAGAAGATCCCCTGCCCACCGTACCCCGTCGTCGCTCTATCCTGGCGACAGGCCGAGCGGCCAGTGCGGAATCTAATGGCAAGTGGACGGGTCAACTTCTCTGCTAGGGCTGGCGTCGAAGAACTGCGAGGGGCAGTGGGCAGTGACCGGCCGAGGTTCCAGGGAAGAATCTCGTGGCAAGCGGAAAGAGACGACATGCATGGTGCGCGACTCCAAAGTCTAAACTGCCGGCGCGGGGCCAAGTGTCGTGACTGTCCAGACAAAGAAGCGGTTGCATACTCGCGGCGTTGGGTGTGGGTACATGCGGGGTCGCGTGGTGTAAAAAGAAAAGCGGGCGAAGAGAGAAACGCGCATGTTTCATATGTTTCTGTCACTCTTCTCTTCTGGGTCCACTCGTTAATGTCAGATGATTAGTTAATGGGTCCACTCGTCAATCTCAAATGGTAGGATGTTCGTTGGTGACAATGATTTTCAATTTCAATGCTCTTTTATAGTACTAGTTTATTAACCCGTGCTCCCTCTCGGGTTAGAGTCTTAGGAGATACTAACTAATAGAATTACTTATATTAAATATTTCTCTGCACTAATGTTCTAAAATAATAGTTATAATACACTATATTCTATATTTAGTTTGATAATATATCAATTATTGATTTTTATGTACCTTACATCCATATAGATCATTTTCTCTACATAGCACCTCTGTTTATCTCCAAAAATACATTTAGTTCAACTTTTTGCAAACTATGATGTCTTTAGCTGCAATCTACATCTTGACGACATTAACATAAATTTAATTCTTTTGCAAAAATTTTGAGCTTTTTAGTTGCTCGGGTACAACAACTATAATTTAGACTTTTTGTGAGAATATTAGGGTCTATTTTTTCATTTCCAGGAATTTCATGGGTAATAGTGTTTAGGATTATTCTTTTTCTTTCTTGCACAATATGTATTTAGTTGAATCATAAACTTAAAGTATATAAACTCTTCTCACTTTATGTGATATCATAAAATTCTATATTTAACTTTCAACTTTTGATCATGTGTTAATTTTCATTCCAAGGCTTATTGTACCGCTTATTCAAAATTTTCATTTTTAGTTTTGTTAAAAAAATATTTTAGGTCCAAAGCTACCCCTTAGGTCTTACATTTCATAAATAGTTATTTCAACATGCTCTATGACACTCAAAATGTTAAATTTATTATATTCTATTAATATTGTGTTATTAAACAAATAATTCTTGGAATTAAATTACTCATATTCATATGATACAGTGCTTCAATTAAATTGTTTAAACTTTTTATTTTTATTATGAGTATCAACATAACTTAGAGTGGATTGTAACTGTCATGACTAAATGATTTTCGTAGGATGTTTTTTCATGCTTGATAAGCTTATAAAATAAATGTTTATCCTAATGTATACATGTTTCCTTGGTCTACATAGTCAAGCATAACTTTGTGCATAGTTTCAACTTAATATTGGTTAAAGTTTGTATTTAAAATTGAAATGCATGTATTGTACTTGTATGGATGTCGAATTATGAGAATTTTGTTTTTTATTTTGTAACGACTGACATGGACAATTTAGGTACAAATTATATAGGTATATATATTACATTACAATATCTTTCATAATGCCATTTACGGTTATTTTGAATGCAAACTTAGGGGTCAAAGCATTATCTTTTGTAATAATAGAGGGGGCGTCATTATAAAAAGTATATGATAAGTTAGTTCTCCTTTATAATTATGGAGGCTTGAGTTTTTTCATATAGATTTTATTGATAACACCATGGATCATGATGCCCTAATTTTTTAGCATCATTAAGTAATCAAATGAAGTTATTATTAAAGTGAACAAAAAAAATTATAAGTATTGGTCAATAAGGATTATATCAAGAATTGTTCGTTCAAAGTAATCAAGGTTCTTGCTTTTACTTTTCACAATTTGTTCTCTGCTATAATCTCACCTAAAGTTTTGCTGACCATGACAAAATAGTATAGTACTCCACATAAAATAAGTATCGGAGAAGACAAATTAAATTGTAATTATGGAAAGACCGAATTTAATATATCTAGGAGACAAATTAATAAATTGTAATTATGAGATATCAACATGGTCACACCTTTAATTTGTAGGCCGGTAGGTGCGGCCAGTGTCAATATTAATGTAGATGCCGTAGACGCCGAATGTTATGGGACTGGTGGCCTGCATGTTCCCATCTGTCCTGTGCATACGGCCACGTCTTGCATGTACTTGCCGAGTATGAATGCGTGAATGGCCTCCTTGCTCGCTTAGATGCCTGTGCATATGTATGCATGCCTGTCAGACAGGTGTATACATGGATGCATAAACGTATAGTCGTGTACTCACATGCCACCGCCTAGTGCTGCGGAGGCTTTCAGTCCTCATGGCATGGCCAGCACCGGCAAGCTGGAGTCTACCGGTGATGTGTGACTGGTGACCCGTTCATCTCGATCATGCGTGCTGCTATGCAAGATTGGAGAACATAATACTCGGATTAGTTTTCTCACCTTCTCGTCCCCATCGTCCTTGCCTTCTTGTTTGTGGCTCCTAGGCCGACTCATATGAGTTGCGAGGCTGCCGCTCTTCCGGATGGAGCAACACGTAAAGCTGCCTCCTTTTCGATCGTGAAGAAGGCAGCCGCCGCCGCCAAGGGCTGGATTAGCAGATATATGCAGCGGATGCCACGGCCTAGGCCCCGGAAGACATGGGACGGTAGGGAAAATAATATATTAATTAATTTTCTTTCTTTCTTTGTGCGTAGATATTAAAATAGTTTTTTATTTTTTTCTTTTTTATCTATATAATGGCAAGGTGTGTAATTTTCTCAAAAATAAAAACAGATCTAACAGTTATAGATCGCAAGAGCCTATAAGTTAATGGCTATTTCTTTCTTTGTGCGTAGATATTAAAATAGTTTTTTATTTTTTTTCCTTTTTTATCTTTATAATAGCAAGGTGGGTAATTTTCTCAAAATAAAAACAGATCTAACGGTTATAGATCGCGAGCCTATAAGTTAATGGCTATTTCTTTCTTTGTGCGTAGATATTAAAATAGTTTTTTATTTTTCCTTTTATATCTATATAATGGCAAGGTGGGTAATTTTCTCAAAAATAAAAACAGATCTAACGGTTATAGATCGCTAGAGCATATAAGTTAATGGCTAGATGTTTCTGATTAACGTGAGAATTTCTAGGATTTATTTATTTTTCTAGTGCATCTGGTGGGAATTAACATGGTGGCTTCGTTGGAGCATCCAATTAGTAATAGTAAGATAGATATAGCTGTTATTGTGTAGGTGTTAGTTTTGCTAAATGCAAGCCTAAAATTTTTTTACAGGTCTTGTTCAGTGGAACACACTGATTATGATATTGGACATAGATAGCTACATGTGAATGATGACAATAAAGGACGTATCTTAAACTCCTATACGCCACATCATCTGCTTCCCTAGTAGCAATCCTTGCGCCACATCATCTGCTTCCCTAGCACTAATCCTTACACCACATCATCTGCTTCCCTAGTAGCAATTTTCTTAACATGCGAACTGTCTAAATCAATATTTACTAAAACATCCCACTATCTATTATCTTGACATACAAGGTGCCTATCTTAATAGTCCACTATCACTTGAAACACAGAGGCGGGTTGGCACTGTCTTGACTAAACACATGGTCAGAATTGCATCCTTTCATGATAGCGGCAGTATGAACGTTACTGACTTTATTTTGATGCTCCGAGAGGCCCGGAACTAGCACTAATAAGTACTGATGTACAATACTGCGACACAGATCGATGTGAACACGCATTCGTGATTGATGTAGCTAGAGAAGTGAGATCCGGCTATGCACGAGATTGTCAGTATCTCAGCACGCCAATTAATTGACGGGCTGATTGCTACCACCACGAGGTCTAGCTGCCAACTGTCGCGGCGAAGATGCTTTTGTGCGTAACGGTCTTTATTTATGACTCGGACGAGTACTATAGAAACATATGAAATATTGTTTGGGCATATCAAATACCCCATTCACCCCTCAATAACTGTTATCGTTGGTATACGTGCCATAAGTTCAAATCGATTTATAAAAAAATATACAACATTTGTATCTTTAAATAAATTTATTAAAAAGCTTGATACAAAGATCTTTCTAATAACACTAGTTATATACTTTAAATGAATATTAATACTTTTTAATATATATTTAGTCAAAGTTATTTTAGGGAAAACGACAGGTATTTAGAGACGGAGCGAGTATTTTCTACGCTTTGTCACGGAAACATAAGTTGATTTGATTTTGTTACATTTGTATGGTCCTCAAGGTGATGATGTGACTATACATGACCAGAAACACCGTACCATGAGCGTGACACTGCCCATGTATTGATTGGTCCAAGACAAACTATCATCTGCACTCTATTGTCATCACGAATACGCATGAAACACGACTCCATATCGGGATTTGTGGTCTTCACACAGGCTAAAGGCTGCCTAGTAATGCTCCACAAACTTTACCGTTGAGGAGCTCCACAAAAACCCAAAGTTTGAGGAGCTCCACAACTGATTACGACATTAGGCATAGCTACATGTGTGTGATGACAAAAGAGAACATATTCACCAAGTGTGTCGGGGCCTTGAAGCGGCAACAACTATGAATTTTTTTGCCTCCTTGGGGTAACCAAACAATGTTAGAATTGAGTTTTTAATTAAACATGTTTCATGTCGGTTTAATCTCTTCTATAATAAGTGGTCTGATTCCTTGGTCCTAAGTGATGAAGCTAGATTCAATTCTTATAGAAGACTAGTATAATGCTCGTACTAACGCTACAGCTTGATTTAAGGTTGTACTTGAAAGCAATCGCCATATATATTAGAAACATGAGCAGGAAAGAAACTGTTCATTTTCATAGAAATATATATATAGAATAAACCATGACTTGAGCTCAGTACATATAATTAATATAGCAAAATTATTATTATGGATCACAAGGGCATTAACCATTCCTCTCCATATATTTTTCAGATTATGGAAACTATCAAAACTAAAATTGCCATTCTACATCCTGCACCACACTTTGCTAGGAAGACAAAATAGAAAAAATTGTGATATTTCCATTGCCTTTTCAGTTCACCAACAAAAATTGGAAGTGTAAAATTTGCACACAAATACTTCCAGTCGACAAACAGGCTCTAAGTGGTGAGAGAAGAAATATACTATTCTTGGTCTTTGGGTTTGGCTTGAGGCAAGTTCCAGATTTGGAGCAGTAGAGGGACGTTCCAGTACTTTTCAAGCACCTCCTGTTGGGGGAGCAACCTCCGCTAGGACCCCCACGTAGCTCCGTGGCCTAAACAAAGGCCAAGACACCCAACCAAGCTTCCGAGTTCAAAGTAACCTTCTCCGGCCTGACCATGCCATCGGCGAAGGTCCCCGCTTTCATCCTAACTAACCCGCGAAGGTGCGACAAACCGGCGAAGGTGTCACAAACCTTCGCGGCTACCTTTGTTCCTATCGTCCCTTCTGCAGGTAGGCGCCACCCCAGCGAGGCTCCCCAGCACCTTCGTGTGTCGCTCTAGCGCATTTGGCGCTAAGGACCTCGGGCGACCTCCGACTGGCGACGCAGGGAGTCGCCACGAGGCAGCATGAGGGCTCGACGCGTGGATCGAATCGAGGATCGACACATGGCGGCACTGGACCGGACAGAGGGTAGTAGTCTGCAGTCAAGTCTTGTACCAAAATAGCCCTGCTAGGGGCCCACATGCAGTGTAATAGAGATGGAAACCCTAGTGTAAAAAATTCCTAACCCTTGGAAAGGTCTATAAATACCAAGGGTAAGGCACTGTGTAAGGGGGAGAGCATTGTTACTTTTTCAGTGCCAATTAATGCAAAATTCTCAGTTGGACCCACCGGCTCTTATTCCTTTGAGTTTGGATCTGATCCCACCTCTCTGTCTGGTGAGACCTTCGCCTCTCTCCTCCGGGCCCCGGCGAAGGTAGAGAGGCAAGGGTCCATACCAACAGTTGGCGCCGACCGTGGGGTTCGAACAATACCGATAAAGCCATGCCCCCAAACATCAGTGAATTTTCCTCGGCGAAGGGAGCCCATGCTGACTTGACCTCCGCTGACAGAGGTACCTTTCCGCCAGCACCTCCACCGAGTGGACCTCCGGGGAATCCGCGGACTGGAAGCCAAAGCCCGCACGAGACCAGCCCGGAGGTCGACCACGAACTTCGATCGTCCAAGACTTTATCGTCCAGCCACACCCGCACACCTCCGGCGGTGGTGGTGGCGGTGGATCCATCACTGATGGCGAAGCTTCAGAAGAAGATCGACTGGCCAAGCACCAGGAACAACTCTACGAGAGCATCTCTGTAGGCAAGAGGCAACTGGATCAACTCAACAAAGAGACCTGAGCCGCGACGATCAGGCGCAAAACAGAAGAGGCAGAAGCAGAGCTTCGTTGCATCGAGCAAAGCATCAGAGAGGCCGAAGCCAATGCGGAGGTGAGGGATCCCAGGGACCAGGCCCCCCCAATCCAACCTCTGCCGGTGCAGCAGCAGCAGCAGCAGCAGCAAAACCCCCGCCCACCACACCCGGAGCCACACCTTCGCGCCAACGAACTGTACCCAGCAGCAGCAGGCGGGGTCGGGCACGATCAACCTCCAGAGCCGAGGGGTGCACCGCGGCTACCTCACTACGACTCCAAGTCCCCTCTCTCATATGACCTTCAGACCGTCGAGTGGCCTCAAGGATTCACCCTGCAACACCTGCCTCGCTATGATGGCACCACCGAGCCACGCCAGTACCTCATGTCCTACGAAGCCGCAGTTTCAGCAGCTGGGGGGCGACGACGACACCATGGCCAAAGCTTTTGTGATAGTAGCTAGGGACATAGCCCAGACCTGGTACAGCAACCTTCGGCCAGGATCTATACGGTGCTGGGACGACCTTCGCGAGAAAATATGCACTAACTTCAAGGGCGTCAGCAAGTCAGCCACCAAGGCATCCGCACTCCTTAATTGCAAGCAAAGGTTCGACGAACCGCTACAGGACTGGAGGAAGAGGTTTGTCAACGCCAAAAACCGCACCTCGGGGCGTCACGGACGAGGTCATGGTGCTGGCCGCGATCAGCTGCATCCGGCCGGGTCCATGCTCGGCCAAGCTATCCAGAAGAGAACCCAAAACCATCGCAGAGCTGTATGACATCATGGAAAAACCAATTTGGGCAGACAACAATGACCGCATCAAATCTCAGTCGTTCCAACCATCGCGCCAACTACCGCAACGCCAGCAGAGGGACCGCAACCACAACCCTCGCGGTGACTACCCTCGCATCGACCTGGGCAATATCAACGCCATTGACAACAACAACGAGCAACAACCCAGGCAAAACCCCCGTCAGCCCAGGCAACCTCCGCCCCAAGCCGGCAGAGGGCCAGCTGGCCTGGGTCAGCAGAGGCAGCAAACCCTGCAGCCGCACTACTGCCACTTTTGCGGGCAAGGTAGCGATCACTACACCAGGCAGTGTACCTAGTTCGCCAAAGGACTCGAGTTCAGGGATGGCCAAACCTCCGCAATGCCCCCAATGGGCACAGTCAACCACACTCGCAGGGGCGCCCTGAACCCTCGCAACCGCAACCAAGGTTACAACCCCAACCACCGGGCCAACCACCAGCCAGCATACTACCCCCAGCCAGGCTTCGCCCAGTATCAATATGGCCAAAACCAGCAGTAGCATTATTATCACCGCCAAGAGCGGCAGCACTACCCGCAGCCTCAAGCACTTCATCAACCAGCCCAAGCCCAAGCTCTACCCCTCCACCACCACTACCAGCCTTACCGCCTCCGCAGCCAATCAAAGTCGAGGTCGAAGCACAGGGGGCCCAAACGGCGATCAACAACCCAACTGCCACATACGGAGTCATCATGGCCGTCTCCGGCGGATCAAATGAAGACCACGAAAACAAAAGGCAACGAAGGGAGCACTTCCGCTGGGTCAACCATGTGGCTAGCGAAGGTCCACACAGAAACGCCCATTGGTCCCACGTCCCCCTCACCTTCGACGGCTCAGATCTCAAGCTCAAGCAATACCCACACACAGACGCGATGGTCATTGAGACAAACATCGCAGGCTGGACGGTAATGAAGATTTTCGTAGACAACGGCAGCTCCGCCGACATCTTGTTTGCAACCACCTTTGATGGCATGAAGTTAGACAGAAACCAGCTACAACCGGCGGGACACCCACTGTTCGGATTCAGAGGACAGCAAATCAGGGCAATTGAAAAAATCACCCTCCCTGTGTCCTTCAGCGACAGAACCATAACTCGAACCGAGCACATAACCTTCGAGTAGTCGACATTCCCACAACTACAATGCCATCTTCAGGAGAGGTACCATCAATCAGTTCAACACGGCCATTCACCCTGGATACCTCTGCATAAAGCTACCGGCCCTCGGAGGTATCGTTGTTGTCTACGGGGATCAGGGCACGGCCAGAATAGCGGAGCTGACAGCAACCCCAGGGCAAAAGAATGTCCACTGCCTCCAAGGAAAAGAAGAAAGAGAAAAGAGAGAAGAAGACCGCAGTGAACAGCGCGAAGCAGAGCCGAAGGTCGATGCAGCATGGCTACCATCGCGTGCCCAACCAGAGGAAGAAACGAAGAAGATACAGCTATTTCCAGATAACCCAGATAGAAAGGTCATTATCTCAGCCTTGCTCGACCCCGAACTCGAAGCACAGCTCGTTCAATTCCTTCGCGACAACAGCGATGCTTTCGCCTGGTCCGCTTCCGACCTCACCGGTGTAGACAGAGGACTTGTCAAGCACTACTTAAATGTCAGAAAAGACTATCCCCCGGTAAAGAAGAAGCTCCGCAAGATGTCAGAAGAAAGAAAACAAGCCACCAAGGCGGAGGTGGACCGCCTACTCAAAGCAGAGGTCATCCGTCGGGTCAGGTATCCAAGATGGCTGTCCAATGTGGTGCTAGTTCAAAAGAAAAATCTAAAATGGCGCATGTGCGTCGATTTCACCAGTCTCAACAAGGCATGCCCGAAGGATTGCTTTCCCTTGCCCAGAATAAGCACCCTCGTCGACGCAGCCGCAGGCTACGAACTCCTGTCTCTGCTTGATTGCTTCTCTGGGTATCACCAGATCAGGATGAACAAAGAGGACGAAGAGAAGACCAGCTTCATCACTCCTGATGGCACCTTTTGTTTTCGGAGAATGGCCGAAGGCCTCCGCAACGCAGGACCAACCTTCGCTCGCATGGCAGCGAAGGTCTTCAAGGATGACCCATCAGTCTCCGCATACGTCGACAATATCGTGATTCAGAGCAAGCTAAAAGCGGACCATATCGCCGATCTCTCAAGAACCTTCGGCAAGCTCAAGAAGGCCAAGCTCAAGCTAAACCCAGAAAAGTGCATATTCGGGGTCAGCAAGGGGAAACTCCTCGCTTGCCTCATGTCGGCTAGAGGAATCGAAGCAAACCCAACTAAAATTGACGCCATTCTCTCAATGCAACCACCGACTTCAAGAAAGTTGACCCAACGTCTCACAGGGCATTTAGCATCGCTCAGCAGGTTCATCTCGCGTTCAGCAGAGCGAGCGCTACCCTTCTTCGAAGTCCTCAAGGGCAGTGATCCATTTAAATGGGGGCCCGCTCAGCAAGCAGCCTTTGATGACCTCAAACAGTACCTACTCAAGCTCGCAACCCTCGCTAGTCCAGAACCCGTTGAACCCCTGTTGCTCTATGCGCCGCCTCACCTCACGCGATCGGCCCGTGTCAAGGAGACCTCCGAGGAACACCAGAAGCGGCAAATCCCGGTCTACTACGTGTCAGAAGTCCTCGAAGGTCCCAAGAAGCATTACTCCCAGCTAGAGAAGGTCGCATATGCCGTGGTCATGGCCGCCAAGAAACTCAAGCACTACTTCCAATCACACCCCACCACAGTACCTTCGCAATTCCCACTGGACAACATATTCAGAAACCCAGAGACAGTAGGCAGAATAGCCAAATGGGCGTCCCACCTCAATGACTACACCATAACCTTCATGGGAAGACACACTATCAAGTCCCATGCCCTCGCTGATTTCATCACTGATTGGACCCCGACACCCACAACAAGGCAGAAGAGGTGGAACCTCCATGGACAGTGCATGTCGATGGAGCCTGGGGGGCACAGGGAGCAGGAATCGCGGCAATCTTAACATCACCATCCGGAATGGAGCTCAGATACGCTGCGAGGCTCGAATTCCAGTGCACAAACAACTCCGCGGAGTACGAAGCCGTCCTCTTGGCCCTCGCCAAGCTTCGTGCCCTCTCAGTGCGGTGCGCGCTTATCCGGACCGACTCCCAAGTCATAGCTGGCCATATCGAGAAAACTTTCACGACAGAAGACCCGGAGCAACAGAAATACCTGCACCTTGTTCAAAAAACAGAAACGTTCCTCTTGGGCATCACAACAATGTCCATCCCTCGCAGTGAAAACAAAGAAGCCGACGAGTTGGCAAAGGCCGTAGCTCAAGCAGCGCTGCTACCTCCGGACGTCTTTTATGAGACCCTCGCGTCACCCACAACAGCCAGCCGCGCGTCGCAAGTGAGACTAATCAATGCCATAACCAGCGAAGATTGGAGGGCCCTAATCACAGCATACATCAAGGGATACTACGAGCCCAAAACGAAGAAAGAGGAGAAAAGAATGATTCAAAGGGCGCGAGGGTATAAAATCGAGGGTCAGCACTTATACAAAGCTTCAGTCACAGCCCCGTGATTAAAGTGTGTTACCACCAGCGAAGGCATCGCCATACTCAGAGAAATTCATCAAGGCATCTGTGGTTCACACAATGGACCTCGAGCCTTAGTAGAAAAAGCCTTCAGGCAAGGATTCTACTGGCCCATCGCATTATCCGACGCCTCATCACTGGTACGGCGTTGCGAAGGTTGTCAGATGGCAGCCAACCACTCAAACAGACCCGGGGCCCCAACTACAATGATCTGCCCAACCTAGCCAATGCAGCGATGGGCCATGCACTTAGTCGGGCCCCTTCCAACTGCCCCTGGTAACCTTCGGTACGCAGTGGTCGCCGTGGAGTACTTCACTAAATGGATCGAAGCCCGCGCTCTCGCCACCATCACCTCCGCCACAGTCCAGAAATTCTTCTGGCAGCAGGTGGTCTGTCGCTTTGGCGTTCCCAAAGATCTAATAGTTGACAACGGAATCCAATTCGACAGATTCGCATTCAAGGAATTCTGCTTCCAAATCGGCACCAATATCCACTTCGCCTCAGTCAGACACCCGCAGTTCAACGGACTCGTCGAGAGAGCCAACGCGCTTATCCTCCAAGGAATCAAGAAAAAGCTCAAAGACAAACCCCTCGGTAAATGGGCCGAAGAGCTTACTCCAGTCGTCTGGTCTCAGAACACCTCTGACTGTAGAGCCATGGGGATCACCGCCTTCAGACTACTCTACGAAGAAGCCGTCCTCCCCGAGGAGCTTCGCCACAGGTCCCCAAGAGCCACATCCGACGGCTCGACGCAGGACGAAGCACTGGACAAGCACCTGCTCGAAGAAACATGGTGTTCCGCCGTGAACAACCTTCGACGATACCAAGCCAAGGCCCAGAAATGGAGAGACAAGAAGGTCCAGCCTCGTGGCCTCCGCCCAGGTGACATGGTGCTGATCAGAAAGCAAAACGCAAAGATGGCGGGCAAACTACAAGACAAGTGGCTTGGTCCTTACGTCATCACAAGCTCCGCCAGGCTATCCAAGACGCCGACGGACACGATCTACCGCACACATGGAACATCGACGACCTTCGCAAGTACTACCCGTAGTGGTACAACCCAACTATGTAACATTTACCTTCGCATTTCCCTTTCACCATCGCACATATAGACTACTCTGCACTCTTTTTCCTTATGTCGGGGCATAAGGTTTTTTGATGAGGCAGGAAAACTATATGTCATGTAATAAAGGTTGATTCCTCGAAGATTTCGCAGTGTTAAGTAACGCTAAAATGGACCAGGTCCAACCTCGTCCTCATCAGCAGTCGTCTCGAAAACAAGGATTGCCTCGGACCGACGATCGACCGCGGTCGAGGGTCACTCCAGCACAAACCTCGGGCCAGGGGCTGTGCCAAAAGCAAACTCCACCTCGACCCCCGGAGCGGGTGAGGAGTGGAGGTACAAAAATCAGCAGACCCCCGCCACTCGGGCCAGGGGCTGCGCCAAAAGCAAACTCCACCTCGACCCCCGCAGCGGGCGAGGAGCGGAGGTACAAAAAATCAGCAGACCCCCGCCACTCGGGCCAGGGGCTGCGCCAAAAGCAAACTCCACCTCGACCTCCGCAATGGCGAGGAGCGGAGGTACAAAAAAAGCGGACCCCGCCACTCGGGCTAGGAGCTGCGCCAAAAGCAAACTCCACCTCGACCCCGCGTGCGGCGCGGAGGAGCGGAGGTACAAAAAATTAGTAGACCCCCACCACTCGGGCCAGCGGCTGCGTCAAAAGCAAACTCCACCTCGACCACCGCAGTGGGCGAGGAGCGGAGGTACAAAAAATCAGCAGACCCCCGCCACTCGGGCCAGGGGCTGCGCCAAAAGCAAACTCCACCTCGACCCCCGTAGCGGGCGATGAGTGGAGGAACTAAAATCCAGCAGACCCCCGCCACTCGAGCCGGGGCTGCGCAGAAAGCAAACCCCACCCCCACCCCGCAACGGGCAAGGTGCGGAGGAATTGCCCTAAGAAACCTAACCAAAGTCGTTTCGCTCAGCCAAAACTGGCAACCAGAAAAGCTGTACCACACCTCATCCCCCACCACACTTCACCCCATCCATGCAGCCTTATATCACCCCTTCCTTGCCCCTCACTGTACAACCCAATCCCAGAATTAAAGACCCAGGATCACTCGATAGTACCACCCAATCCCAACATTCATAACAAGATCTTCATTACAGCAAACCCAAGCTCAACACCACTCTTTCCACTTATAAAAGTATACCCAACCTCAACCCCAAGGACCATCACCCAAAATTCCCTGTCAAATCAATTCACACGACTACCATTTGCAACTTAGCACCTTAGCAATGAGAGACGTTAGGAAGGAGCGCCAAAACTGGTCCACCGGCCGAAGCTACCCATTCAGTTGCCTAGTCACTGGATCCCTTACTGATCGCACCATCAACCTCCGATAACCCGCGAGAGTAGAGATCCATACAGCCTTCAACCAAGACCGCTGCATCCCTCGCATCACTTCCCTCCAAAGGTCAGGAGCATGAAGCGTAATACCCTTACCTGCCATTGCTTGCATGCACCCTCCAACAGCTACCTTCGCCAATCAACCCAGCAGCTCTATACAGTCACGTGCAAGGCCACAACTTGACACTAGCAGCACCACAAACCACCGCCGGGAACCCAGGAACAACACTGCTTGAACCAAAATTCGAGCGCGAAGATACAAACAAACTAGCGCACGGCTCTAGTCTCAAACTACTGCTGGTCTCCGAGAAGCAACCAAACTTCGCTGCTCTGCAACCATCGGAGAAACCCTAGCAACCAAGGTCCATCATCAATCGGAACCTCCGCTATGAAGGACTTACCACAGCCAAGGGAATTGCTGTTCCAAAGGCCAAACTGGCACCATGTAAATGCATGCAGCCTGAGCTCTGCTTACAGTTAGCGCAAAAGATCCTGTATCAACTAAACACAAGTCGGATGCTTACGCTCATGCCCAATTTCAAAACAAAAATCGCGAGCCTCGCTTTTGAAAAGTTGGGCGTCGCCGCGCTTTACTACCTTCGACTAATATCGCGAGCCTCGCTTTTGAGAAGTTGGGCGTCGCTGCGCTTTACTACCTCCGACTAATATCGCGAGCCTCGCTTTTGAAAAGTTGGGCGTCGCTGCGCTTTACTACCTCCGACTAATATCGCGAGCCTCACTTTTGAAAAGTTGGGTGTCGCTGCGCTTTACTTCCTCAACTAAAACTGCGAGCCTCGCTTTCGAGAAGTTGGGCGTCGCCGCGCTTTACTACCTCCGACTAATATCACAAGCATCGCTTTTGAGAAGCTGGGTGTCGCTGCGCTTTACTACCTCTGACTAATATCACGAGCCTCGCTTTTGAAAAGTTGGGCGTCACTGCGCTTTACTACCTCCGACTAATATCGCGAGCCTCGCTTTTGAGAAGCTGGGCATCGCTACACTTTACTACCTCCGACTAAAATCGTGAGCCTCGCTTTTGAGAAGTTGGGCGTCGCCGCGCTTTACTACCTCCGACTAATATCGCAAGCCTCGCTTTTAAGAAGCTGGGCATCGCTGCGCTTTACTACCGCTGACTAATATCACGAGCCTCGCTTTTGAGAAGCTGGGCGTCGCTGCGCTTTACTACCTCCGACTAAAATCGCGAGCCTCGCTTTTGATAAGTTGGGCGTCGCCGCGCTTTACTACCTTCGACTAATATTGCGAGCCTCGCTTTTAAGAAACTGGGCGTCGCTGCGCTTTACTACCTCCGACTAATATCGTGGGCCTCGCTTTTGAAAAGTTGGGCGTCGCTGTGCTTTACTACCTCCGACTAATATGGCGAGCCTCGCTTTTGAAAAGTTGGGCATCGCTGCGCTTTACTACCTCAACTAAAATCGCGAGCCTCGCTTTTGAGAAGTTGGGCGTCGCCGCGCTTTACTACCTCCAACAAATAGCGCGAGCCTCGCTTTTGAAAAGTTGGGTGTCGCTGCGCTTTACTACCTCAACTAAAACGGCGAGCCTTGCTTTTGAGAAGTTGGGTGTCGCCACGCTTAACTACCTCCGACTAATATCGCGAGCCTCACTTTTGAGAAGTTGGGCGTCGCTGCGCTTTACTACCTCCGACTAATATCACGAGCCTAGCTTTTGAAAAGTTGGGCGTCGCTGCGCTTTACTACATCCGACTAATATCGCGAGCCTCACATTTGAGAAGTTGGGAGTCGCTGCGCTTTACTACCTCCGACTAATATCGCGAGCCTCGCTTTTGAAAAGTTGGGCGTCGCTGCGCTTTACTACCTCCGACTAAAATTGCGAGCCTCGCTTTTGAAAAGTTGGGCATCGCCACGCTTTGCTACCTCCGACCAAAACCGTGGGCCTCGTTTTTGAAAAGTTCGATCAAAATCGCAAAGCCTTGCTCTCGAAAAGGCCAGCTGTTGTCGTGCATCATTACCTTCGAGCAGAAATTCAACAACGTGGCCAGCGGATTTCAAACCAAGATCGACCTTTCAAACACATATACTTCATATCCTTGCATCAATGGCGAAAGTAGTAATACAACTCCCAGCCGTGTTTCCGGCGAGAATGCGGCCGGGCAACATCAATGGCCTCCGCCCGCACAATGTTTTCTAATACAGCGTCGACTAACTCATTAGCCACCATCTCCACAAACTCCCCAACATCTGTCACTATAATTTCGCGAGGGCCGCGAAGACCACGAGGTCCCTCTTCATCACTATCATTAATAACTATAACCTCAGAAAGAGTACGAAGCCCCACACCCTCCTCTTCATCACTATCCTCAATAAGAATCGGAGCCCCCCAATACCCTCGCCAACTCTTACAAACAAGTGGAAGCTCGCCCTCCAACACCCTCGAACGAAAGCAGCGCCGAAGGTCGTGCGGCTCCAATTCTGACGGTTCAGGCTTCGAAATACGAAGACCCTCGCCCCCACTACTCCCGGGATTGCCCAATGTGCCTTTGCTAAACAAATAATTCAAGTCCTCCTCGCCTTCACCCGCAGCGGAGCCGAACAAAAAATGCCAAGCCTGCTTGTCTGTCAGATCCGCAGTCCGCCAGAAATGACCTGACAGCTGGACCGACCGGTCGTGCTTCGCTAACCTCCGCCACCAAATTTCATCAAAACTCGTTCGGGGATGCTTGCGCTTCAAGTTATACCAGCTCTCCCCCGACATGAAAAAGTCCTGCCGATTCACCATCAGCGGGATCACGTTAAACATGGGGGGCACAGGCTCCGCCTCAACCTGTGCAGCGGAGGCACATCATTAGCGCCCAACAACTTCGCACCTCCGCGCATGAAGCCAAACCCCCACGCAAACACAAAACCAACAAACCCGAAGGCAATCTCAAGAAACCAACCAATAGACTATAAAGCTAAACTGTTTACAACCATCCGAGAACATAAAAATCACCACCAACTGTTCAAACGAAATTCCCTCGAAACCTCACCAAAAGAAAAAGGGTATCAACCAGTTCCATCTCAAGCCTATTCACCAGAATCATGACCAACCTATTCATCAGCGGCGCCCCACTGAGGCGGCCCGGTCTCCAAGGCTGCATCAGCTACATGCCCGCTCGCCTCCGCAGAACCTGGCACCGAGCCTCTGTCGCCACCATCGCCAGTCATCCCGGTGCTCGTCGTCACATCGCCCTCCTCCGCTGGGTGCACCGCAGCGACAAGCTCTTCCCCAGCTTCACCCTGTGAAGATCAAACGATCCCGTTACAACCGAACCGAAGTCACATCTCAAACAGCGGAAGACATAGGAAAAGACCATTACCTTCGCAGAAGCCTCACCGACTACCTCATAAGCGAGCTTTGTGCCACCAACTTCAGCAAACTTGCAGTAAGCGAGGGCGCCCACAGCAGCAACAACAGGATCGTTCCTCAACTCCCTGACTTCCTCGACGGTGGGATAATGGAAGCCTGGCGCCATCAGCTTCCGAGCGTGCCTGCTACCGGTGCTCTTAAGAGCGCAAGCTGTCGCAAGCCCTCCACAGTATACCCCGGCCTCCGTCAGCTGGTCGAAGAAGGGTGTCATCAAATTCAGCTCCGCTGACAGCCACTGAAGGTACCCATCAACACTGGGCTCCGCGGGCAGCTCGCTGGTGGCACTTCCGCCAGCATATGCCAGCTGTGCGTCGAAGGTCTGTTTCACATCCGCCATGCGTGCCACCAAAGCCTGAAGCTCATTCGATTCCCTTTCCTCCGCCCCATCGGCCCGCATCTTCAGAGTGTTTTCACGACCTTCGGCCTCCTCAGCCCGCTTCTTCATATCTTCAAAATCCCGCTTAACCTCCCGCATCTCCTGCCTTAGCCCCAAGCTCCAGGTTACAGCCTTATCACAATCATCAGCAGCTTTCTTCGAGGTCTTGCGGAGCTTTGCCACATGGCTTTCATAAGCAGCCTGCTCCACAAGAAGATCCTATTTCTGGCGTTCAAGCTCCCGGTTCTTCTTTTCTAGCTCCTCCAGCCATTTCCGGGACTTCTCCGCCTACCTTTCAACCTGATGGCACGAAGCTCGCGTGAGCAGAATGGCCTCAATGAGCTTCGCCTCCTTGTCCACGAGGTTATCCGTCAATTTCTGGTTCCCCAAGTACACCTCCGCTTCCGGGATGCTGACCCGCCCAAAAGCGGGAACCAGAAAACCCCTCTCCTCCTCGTTGCAAGTCAGATGGCAACCACGGAGCTCCGCGCTGGTGTGCAGGTGCGCTCTGGGGTCCTTCACGCCCGCTGACTTGCCCGGCCCAGCAGAGGGTTCTGAAGGTACATCCTTTCCCTTGGCCCAGTAATGAAGCCCCTCATAGTCCAGGGGCGCGCCCATGTCAACGATCATCTGTTCCTCCTCCCGCACCTCGGCAGCTAGGTCCTCCGCCACCTCCAGCCTCACCCCCGCATCGGTCTCCTTCTCAACCCCCGCCAGCGAGGAGACTTCTACATCAAAGTCTCCACGCAAATCTACACCCTCGCGACCAGCCGAAGGGGATGAGCTGCCAGACGAGTCCCCCGGTGACCCACCGTCTTCACCATCACTGCTGCAGCTAGACGTAGCAACGTCCACGATCGGGACGGGGACCGCCAGCGACAGCGAAGCGCCACGGCCCCGGCCCCATCCTCCGCGTGCTTCCCTCCCAGACAGCGGAGGTCGGCACGCCAACGGCTCAACCGCGATGACCTGCCCCACAGATTAGGACGGAGCAGGCGCTGGAACAGGTGTCGGAGTAGACGGTTCCAAGACAGTGGTCCCGCCTCTGCTGGAGGTCTTCCGCAATTTCCTCCCCTCGGTCGCACCTCGGCCGCCACCACGGGTTGGCGGGGGCACGTCCTCACTAGCTGACGCCTCAGACACCTCTGAGTTAGCCTCGCCCGCAGTGCGCTTCCTCGTCGTCGCTTCCCCCTTCGCTGTTTCTCCTTTGCGGGCGCACCACCATCCACCACAACCCCGTACTCAATCCCCATCAAGTCATACACTCGGTTCACTTGGACCACACCGGCGATTTCCTCCCGAATCCTCCTCAGCTCCATGTCATCAACCTTCCCAACGAGCTCGACGACCTCCGCCTCCACAGTGGCGTGGATCTTCTTCAAAGCCTCCTCCTCGCTGGCAGAGGAAGAGAACACCCCCGCCCAGGCCTCTTGAAGGTTGCCCCATCCTTCGCCAGCCCCCTCCAATCATGGTCGGCCCGCAGCGGTACGATCCACGCGCAGTGGTACTCCTCAAAGAGGTCCCGCTGCGTCATGCACCGCGAAAGGACGCGCATGGCATCCTCGCAAAGCCGCGACCCGGCGTCCGACACAGCCATCACCTTCACCATCTCTGGAAGTGGGCGAAGGTCACCCACCAGGCCCTGAGCCCCCGCGCCATCCAACTGGTAGTAGAACCACCGCGTCAACCATCCTTCCCACTTATTCTTCTGCGCTTGCACGGGGGTCACTGCGGTAGTCTGGCGGCGGAAAGTATAAGCCCCAAACTGGCTCTCTTCTATTACTTCCTTGTCTTCAACCTTTACTGTCTTGGTGCGCTTCTGCAAGTGCAGGATATGCACCTTCGCGAACCCTTCCACCGTCGGCTCCACTCCTTGTGAATGGCAGCCCCACACGAACGCACACAGCTTCGGGAAGCTGTTGGGCGTAAGATGGTGGAACTGGACCTCGAACCTCTGCAGGGAGCCCAGCACCAACGGGTGAGGTGGGAACCGCAGCCCTGCCTCGAAGAAACCCTCGAATACCACCACCTCATTATCGTTGGGGAGGGGCGTCAGCACCGACCCCGCAGGCCTCGCTCGGTCCTTCTCCAGCCATCCCTTTGCGGCAAACTTCTCCAGGTCCACCTCCTTCACAGTGCTAGCGCCAAACTCATAGACAACAATGGAGCTCATGGTGCCCATGGATGAAGATCCCTTCGCCATCTAACCTCGACCCTCGCGCTGACCGTCAAACTCAACCTCCGCCGCCACGCACCTCCGCTAGAACCAAGAACCTCCACGCTCCAACAAGCTAGGGCAAAAGAATCTCTGATGGCAAGGGCGCAAGTGCAGGTAAGAAAATCTCGCTTTCACCCACCCCAACTATTTATAGGCAGGGGGACTTACCGCGGTAACGGAAACCGCAAATCTCGAGGAGATCGCGATCGAACGGCGCGCAGCACGCCGTTCAAAACCCTAACTATCTTGTCCCTGGAATAGCGGCAAAGCCCACTCCGGCCCATCTGCAAAACCCATGTCTCCAACCCTCAGCCAAGCCCAGCTAACACGGGCCGTGAGCAACTACTGGGCGTCGCTGCGGAGGACGGCCCTGGTCATCATGACCTTCGGTCGTGCTCCCCGTTTTCAAGGGCGTTGCTCCGACCCCGCCAGCTGGGCCGAACCATCGAGGGGCTACTGTTGGGGGAGCAACCTCCGCTAGGACCCCCACGTAGCTTCGCGGCCTAAACAAAGGCCAAGACACCCAACCAAGCTTCCGAGTTTAAAGTAACCTTCGCCGGCCTGACCATGCCATCGGCGAAGGTCCCCGCTTTCATCCTAACTAACCCGCGAAGGTGCGACAAACCGGCGAAGGTGTGACAAACCTTCGCGGCTACCTTTGTTCCTATCGTCCCTTCTGTAGGTAGGCGCCACCCCAGCGAGGCTCCCCAGCACCTTCGCGTGGCGCTCTAGCGCGTTTGGCGCTAAGGACCTCGGGCGACCTCCGACTGGCGACGCAGGGAGTCGCCACAAGGCAGCATGAGGGCTCGACGCGTGGATCGAATCGAGGATCGACACGTGGCGGCACAGGACCGGACCGAGGGTAGTAGTCTGCAGTCTAGTCTTGTACCAAAATAGCCCGGCTAGGGGCCCACATGCAGTGTAATAGAGATGGAAACCCTAGTGTAAAAAATCCCTAACCCTTGGCAAGGTCTATAAATACCAAGGGTAAGGCACTATGTAAGGGGGAGAGCATTGTTACTT
Organism: Themeda triandra; assembly: GCA_018135685.1. Lineage (NCBI taxonomy): Eukaryota > Viridiplantae > Streptophyta > Magnoliopsida > Poales > Poaceae > Themeda > Themeda triandra. Next base: position 190,183 of record JAENPR010001112.1, on the reverse strand, counting down.
TTTCAGTGCCAATTAATGAAAAATTCCCAGTTGGACCCACCGGCTCTTATTCCTTTGAGTTTGGATCTGATCCCACCTCTCTGTCTGGTGAGACCTTCGCCTCTCTCCTCCGGGCCCCAGCGAAGGTAGAGAGGCAAGAGTCCATACCAACACCGGCAATATCTACACAAACGATATGGCACCAAACCATCAATTTAATCAGCAAGGGTTGTTGAGAGCTCAACCACATGTCTCACACACCCATATGTCCTATTCCTGCAGCACAAACAGAACATGGAGTGAGGCAGAGTGAATTCTGTGTTCAACTAACATAAACAGGTCTGAGATGCTAAGTATAGTGGATACAGTAAGAAAGGACTCCAAACGTGTGACTTTTGTTTAAGAGAGTAAACTGGTGGTATCCTGAATATCAATCTCAGCCTAAAGTTAAAAAACAACATTACACATAAATAATAAAATTGGTTAATTTGTTCCAACAATATAGTATAAAAATGATTCTCATGTCTCACACACAATAGCTAATCATCTATATATGTGAGCAACTCAAATCTAAAGTCAACCAAAAGTTTGGCTTTGAGGCAGATAATTTTCAACCAACAACTCAAACATTTTATAAATTTTGTCAGATACTGACATACAACTGAATTTACCTGTAAGACCATATTTTTGTAGACAGACGAATGTACTTTAGTTTACATTTACAAATCTTACCTAACTATTATCCCATAGCAATGTACAGCAGATTGCCCACGTTCTCGATCCTGCTCTGATCGATTCCCAGCTTCTAAACCATAATCTGTAATGAATTATAAAAAACACAAAAAGGTGCAGGTATTCAGTTCACCGAAAGTTCAGATTTTAAAATCGGTGTGGCCACAAATTTTGATGTGCATGTAGAGTACAGAACCATCCTTCTTGTTGCATATAGAAAAGAAAATGGACAGGATCTATCTACCTGTAGCTGGTTGCAGTATCCTAATTGTTAGATAACCATGCCCCTTTCACACCAATAAAACATTCAATAATGATTCTCTTTCTGTATAGCATACCATGTCCAGAGTGTCAAGTTCTTTGAACAAAACATGGATAAGTGGTGCAGCTAGCTAAAATAGTGCAATGTATCTTTATAGAAAATTAAAGAGGATTTAAGAGCACGCTAAAAAATGGTCTTAACTTAGATCTATAGAAAGCTAACTAAATTGCTCTCCAAATTTTTCATATACACACTCATCAGAAATCAAAAAGAAACCAACTCACCATATTAGAGAGCTCTGCCAAAGCTGATGTATTCAATGGAGCTCCCGACTGAAACTTGCCTACATAAACATTCATTTAATTAGAACCACATATAATTTATCCTTGCTTTCTCAGTTCTCCAAAATTCTAAAAATTGAGTAACATAAATTGAATTCTTAGACTCACAATCTTTTACCCAAAAATGATCAATGTACATTGAAAATGCAAAGTGCTTCTTACAGTTCAGACCTTCTGTTAGAACTAATCCAATCATTTCATCCATATATATTTGATTCCACGCCAGCCAAGCACCCGTAGTTCCGCACAATCCAATCAGGCTCCATCCGTCCAAGCATATTCTTTCTATGGAAACAGCATTAATTAACTTTAAGCCACCAGGGCAACAAATCATAAGCAAAATGGATGAATAGAAACTGACAGCATAGTTTAAAAGTCGGCATGAATGGCCAGACAAAAAAAAGGCATAACACATTAGGAAAATTGGAAGACAAACCCAAAGGTCCGGATCCTCACACCTTCATGAGGGCCATCTCGCAAAGGGAAGCAATTTGTTAGGATTTTTGGAGAGTAGGAGAAAAAAGAAACCTCTTTCTTCATGTTTGCTTTTATTACATCATCAAGTATTTTCTTAAGAATGTTCTGTAAAGAATCCAGTTACTATCATTGAACCTGCAGCAAAGACCTGGACACCACTGGCGACATTCTCTGTTTGCTATATAGAGATGGAGGTGACGGTTTCAAACAAACCTGAAGGTAAGTGCCATCAAAGCACGTGATAACACCAGGAAAGTTGACCTGAGCCCGAATCTCCCAAGCATTCTGAGCCCGAATCTCCCAAGCATTCTCCTTCCTCTCACGAAAGTTGAATATCAGTATCTCTGTAAAACGAAGCACTGCAACTATTACCATTGAGAAAAAAATAAGAAAATACACATATTTGCAAACAATTAGAGATAAATTGAAACCAATTTCTAATCAAATTCAAGTAGAAATGCATCTGAGCAAAACATCTTCTGTTTGCACTACAAAAAAACTATCATCGTAGTTTACACCCACCACTTGGAGACTGAAACTACATTCTGGAATATACTAAAATCTCACATATTTGGGAAATACCTTTGGAGTATTCTGTCACGTGAATAAATTATTTAGTTTTCACCCTGAGCATTATGAAAAATTATTTTTGTTTGCCAACACAACACAAACACACATGGTCAGATTTTTTTTGTTTGCCAGAGCAGGAAACCTTATGCATGGAAAATAAATCCATGCACACAACGAAACAAAATCAAGGGGGCAAAGGAGAGTGTATTTTTAGGTGACCTACCAACAACAAGCAAGGTCAAGGAGGTGCAAAATAGAGCGGTGCACAGAATCTACCATGGACGCATAATGCATTCACACAATTGCCGAGTCATAAAGCTGAGCGCCATTATTCTATTTCCAGATCAACCTGTACTACCACACAGGTCATGGTTCAATCCATCCTTGTTCATGAGAATCAGATGATATTCCAGAGAAGAGGCAGTACCGAAGCAAGGCGACAATGCTGCCGATGAGGGAGAGGTCGCCGTCCTCCTCGTGGCTCAGGATCTGCTCTTCTAGGTACTCTGATTTCAGATCGGCAACATGCCAGTTTGGAGGATTGGGGATGGAGGCGTGGAGGGGTCTGGCGGCTGGCCTACCTCGAATTGGCGCAGGGAGGCGAGGAGGCAGTTACCGATCGCGTCCTCCGCGGGGTCGTGGTAGTGGGCCGGCGCAGGCTGATCGGAGAAGGGCAAGCCGGCGGCGACCCACACGCCCTCGCCCAGCAGCAGCCCCACCCGGCCGCCCGGTAGTGTGGCCACGACATCCTCGCAGCGGTCCCACTTGCAGTTCGGGCACACCTCGCTGCCATCACGGCCTGGAGGGCAAGGGTGCCGCCATCGTAGCTGAGAGGATGAAGGTGCGTTTCAAGCTGGATCAAGCCAATCCATGCCACCGCCGTTGCCCCACAAAACCCTAGCGCCTCGTGTGGCTTCCCTCGTGTGGCTGCGCCGCGCCGTGCGGCGGTGGCGGTCCCACGGCCGAACCACGGACTCCTCCTCCCCGCGACCCTGCACCGCGGTGCCGACGGGGCACGTGGCGGTGTGCGTGTGGAGACCGGCGGCGGAACCGGCACCACCAGGCGGTTCGTGGTGCGGGTGTCACACCTCAGCCACCCGGCGTTCCAGGAGCTGCTGCGGCAGGCGGAGGAGGAGTACGGCTTCCCGGCAGCACCCGGGCTCGTCGCGCTCCCCTACTACGAGGACCACTTCCTTGAAGTTCTCCACCACGTGTCCTCGTCGCCCGCCGCCTCCTCCTGCTGCGGCCTCGCGACGCGGCGGTGCGCGCGCGGCGAGTCACGGCCGCTGCTGCAGAGAAGAGTAATGGCCATGGATCAGAAGCTCGTCTGGTGATTGATTGATTCGTTTGTTCGTTCGGCATCTGCATTATAGTAGAGATAGGAGATTTTGTTGCGTGGTTTGTTGCATGATTTGAGGGGCTGATGCCGCGATGACGTGAGAGAGGAGGGTGGAGGCCGGGTGAGAGCGGAGGGTGGGAAGCCTCATCATACATCTAATTGTAGTCCTTAGATCTTTTTTACAGATGTTTTAGACCCTTGATTTTGATGAGGGGAAAGCTCTGGCAAGTATTCCATTATAGTAGAGACTAGGTAACTGCCCATGCATTGCAACGGAAAATATAATACCACGGTAATTTTTATGTATGAGTGTGTCTTGTATCATTAATTAAAAAAGACATTGCAATCATGTTGTTTGGAACAATAATATTACATGAGTCTACAAGAACAATAATTAAAATATAACTCTAAATTTCAAGTACAAGATGCGTGTCTGACTGCTAATAGCTGAAGTATGTAGATGGTTGAAATTGTAGTTCAAAATATCCTAATATAAAAAGTCGTTCATTAAATTTTAAAGTCAAAGTAATGTTAATATCTTGAAAAAATGAACCAATGCATTACCTCTTTTATATAGTCGAACCTTTTAATATACGATATTCTTTGTGAATCTATCCTTTGTTGGTTTCTTCTTCCCCATCCCTTGCTCAAGCTGGTTTCTTCTTCCCCTTCCCTTGCTCAACCAGGCGGCATGCCCAGGACCCTAATGTTTGATCTTGCCGTGGCTCTGGTTTGTTAAGTTTTTAAATGGTGTGCGACAACTATGATTTTGATCTTCAACAGCTCCATGTACCTATAAGAATGACAAAATATAAATACGTGGTAATTTAACCCCTTATTTCTCTCCACCACGTGGCACCTTATCCTCAAAAGAGTTTTACCTGTGTACCATTAGAAAATATTGGCCACACCTAAACTTTTGTTGTCACTCAAGCCATTCCGTCTACTTCTAATGGTAACGGTGTCAAACCGCAGTGAAAAAGTTCAAAAATAGCTTTAGGAATTTATTTTCTTATTTTCTTTTTACTCCTTTTCTTTTCTTCCTCACTTATTTTATTTTTCTAACTCTTCTTACTTATCCAATCGGCTGTTGCAAAGGATCACCAAACCTGCGTGGCTTCCTCCTCCGAGATGGCGGGGAAAACGGCGACGACCGCCCGTTCATCCCGACGCTACTCCTCGTCCAGTACCACCAAAGCGGCAGCGATCCACATCTCCAGCCGCCGGCCGCTGCTGCGCCCTTGCATCCTGCCTCGGCGACCCGCGCGCCGCGCACGCCCCACGCAGCCGGACGCTGCTGCGCCCCGCCGTCGTTCTCCCAAGCCAGCGCCCCAACCACGAGCTCCGGGCCAGGCCACGAGCCGCGCCCTCCACGGTACCGCCGTGCGCAGCCTGCACCTCGCTCTCGCTCCCCGTGGAGCCCGCCGACCCCTACCTCATCCACTACATCTCGTCCTCCCAAAGGGGGCGGGGCGTGCCGGAGGTGTGCGCCGTCATCACCGCACCGCCGGTCGCGAGCTCCCTACCCATCTGAGCTCGCCGGACCCAGGCTTCTCCCTTCCCCGCGCGGACGGCTGATCTCCTGCTCCCGCCGGCTGCTTCCTGTCAAGGGCGCCACCTTATGGGTGGTGGGATGTCAGGCACCTCAGGTTTAGTACCACCTTGCCTAGGCTAGGGGGCCATGACAACCTTATAAGGGAGAGCATCCCTCTCCCATCAGTCCGGGCTTTTGGGAGGAATTGAGCCTCTTGCCTTATAGCAACTCCAACAGTTTGCTAAAACCACTTGGCATTCTAGAATTTTTGCCAAAATCACAAAAAACAGCCTCCAACAAGTTGGCAAAACTACTTGGCATTTCTGATTGCAGCTTGGCAAAATTCTCCCTTCACTTGCAAATATGCCAAGTGCTCCATCACTTGGTATCACGTGTATCCAATTTGCCAAGTAGTTTTGCCAACTTGTTGGAGGCTTAATTTTGTGATTTTGGCAAAAATGCTAGGATGTCAAGTTCTTTTGCCAAGCCCAAATAGCAAACTGTTGGAGAAGACTTCTTTTTTCACTTGGCATTTGATTTTAAGACTTGACAAAACTATAGATTTGCCAAGTGAGTTTTAACAAACTGTTAGAGTTGCTCTAAGTGGGCCATTAGCGCATGAACGTCTGAACCTATGGTGGAGTGTTGGGCTGGGCCTTAGTGGTTGCTAACACTTCCTCACCATCGAGCAGTTGGTTGCGGGTTCCCTGCTCCCACCAGCTGATCCCCTCCAGCCCTCCTGCCGAGAGGTGCTCCTGCAAGTAAGCACTTGGATCTGCCCTCCATTGCCCTTTGCTCGGTTGTTCCTCTGCTAAATGCCTCCTCCCTCGCTGGAATCTCAAGCTGGCTATTGTATTAATGTATTAGCTCGGCTGCTGTATTAATGTATGTATTAGCTCGGCTGCTGTATTAATGTATTAGCCAGCCTCCTCTGCTCACTAAACTCTGAGATTTGAATGCCTGCTGATTGCCTGAATGTATTGGCTTAGCTGATTGCTTGAATGTGTAATTTAGCTGATTGCCTGAATGCCTACTGTAATAGTAATGTTACTGTGTTGGTATATGCTTTTTAGTAACAACATGAAGAAATGATATAATTCATTCATTAATGGCCTCTTGGTACTGCTAGTCCTTGTATATTTAGTGTGTCCAATCTTCTACTTTCACTTACTGCACTTCTAATTTTGGAAAATAAAGATCTTTCTTACGGCATTTCTAGGATTTAGTTGTTGCCTAGGTGAGCTATATATGATGAGACTCGTGGGTGTTTTCTCGGTCTCTGCTTCAACTGCCTAGCTGGAGATCACATTGCCGCTCGGTGCACTTCCCCGTCCCGCTGCCTCTTCTGCCTCAGCACGAGGCACCGGGCGAGGAACTGCAAGCAGCGGCATCGTCGTCCACCCCAGCGCCCTTCCGCAGACCCTCCTGATCACCATGCTGTCAACAATGGCAGCGACGGCCAGAGGGCTCCTGGTGCGCCAGTACCCCAAGCGGCTCCAATCATTGTCGGGCAGATTCTCTGTTCGGCCATTTCGACTGCTGCGAGTGGCAGCCCAGAGCACTCCCCACTCGAGCCACATGGTGGAGCCACACAGGGGGCGGTTGGCAAAATATTTACAGTGCTATTATAGTCTATCAATTTGATGGCAAAATGGTTTTGATTTTTGTAAGAATTTTACAATTTATCCTTTTAATTTCTACAATTTTCATGAGTAACAATTTGTACAATAAATCTTTTTGAGTAGCATTTTTATTAGTTGAAACAACGTTCAGCGCCATGTGCTTATGCCATCTGTGCTCCCTGATGCTGACCACAGGCCTGCAAATAAAGCGACTATTTGTAAAACTGGAGTGACTTGACGCGGAATGAAATAAAAACCACGGAGCTCAATGGCTTGATCATTCTAGGACGTCGTGGGAATGGTGCAGTGATAGAAACATGATGATGGATGTTGTAATCACACATGGATGGAAACAGTCAAAGATACTCTCTCTATTCTAAAAAATACTACTATGTAACAATGGGTTGCATGTCAGATAATGTTGCTTACTTTTGATCAAGTTTCTAGCTAATAATATTCATATTTATGGCTCCAAATTAATTTATTTTAAAAATATATTTTGCAATTGATCTAATGATATTTATTTGATATTGAATCTATATATAATTTTTTAAATATAATTGGTCAAACTTGGTGAAATAAAACAAGACACTGCGCTAGAATTGCTTGATTTATGAAATAGAGGTAGTATGTTTTGGCCGCATGAATATATGTAGAACGTGTTTCTCATAACTGATATATTTGTATAGAGTTTGTCTATCCAACACTAGGGTGTTGGAACACTCGAGTTTTTTCCTATACTGTTTACCTTCTTCCTCTCCCTTTTCGCCAGAGCTCCGACAAATCCTATCGCCCGCGGCGGCCGCCTTCTTCTCCTCCCCCCTATCGCCAGAGCGCCGTCACGGCCAGGTTGGCCGGAGATGCCGCGCTCAACGGTCCAACCATGGCGCGCTTGCCATGACCTCGTTGGCGCCGTTGCCACCATCACGCACTGCGACCGCGGGGAGAGAGTGCATGCACATGTGGGGAGGGATTTTTGTATTGGAGAGAGCTAGAAAATCTGAGTTCCCTGTATCACTTTTGTTTGTATATTAATATGGCTAAATTATATCTTGACTGTTGCTTAACTTGTAAGCTCTGTTCCCATCCCATATAGACAAAGTTGTGGCCGCCTACGTGAAGTGTGAACACTTTCTAAACTTTGGTAGTATCTGATATGGTAATCAGAGCCATCTCCCCACTATCACATCTACCTAAACCAATCTGATCCCATCTGTATGATCACCTAAGCCACCATTACAATGACCTCCATATCGAGCTTGCCTGCTTCACCTCTCGCTGGTGTGTGCTGGTGACGGAGAAACAATTTTTTTTTCGAAAGGTGGTAAAAATCTAGAAACAACTATTTTAAAACGAGAAAAATTCTTCATTGCCACGTGAATCTATAACATTTTTGCAGGTGCCATTGAAAATTAAGATTTTGGCTCATTGAACTATACTAAGAAATATGCCCGTGTGTTGCAACGGGAGAAAAAATTATCAAATATTTGTAGAAAATATTGGAAAAATACAGATATTTATTTATATTTGATATTTTTGCTTAAATTTCAAATCTAGCAAATGTGCAATGTGCAATGTGCACGTGTGTTGTAACGGAACCTACACCTTTGTTGCACGGTGATACGTACCGCATGTCATATGTTTCAATAAGTATTGGATTCAGAATGTATAGTATTAAGAGATGCACGAACTTGCATGTCGTAATTTGTACCAGCAATTGGTCCAAAATAGATAAGACAAAGAGGTGCGTGAGGGTATTATTAGAAATTTAAACAATAGCATGGAGAATAAAAATATTTCATCATATCTTATGGTTGAGACAGTTTTTCTAAGATGCAACTGTCCCAGATTAGGTTTGGTTTGATTGGAGGGGTTGAAAGGGGGGGTCGAAACAAAAATCTTGAGACAGAACATTTGCACACCCAAAGTAATCGGTAATCGTACATCGTGAGTATGGAGTATGGTATAAGGTACAGCAGCGTAGAGTGACACAACCGCTAATTTGCATCTCGAACGGAAAAAAAAAAAAAAAAAAAAAAAAAAAAACACCGTATACATAAGTATATAAGCAAAAAAAGAAAAGAAAAGGCATGTTGTGCACTGCAGCACACCCTGCCAGCAACGCTCCTGACCCAGATTTCCTTTCTCTTCAATCTCGGCAAATCTAAATCATTTGAGATTAAATAGAAAAAATATCGAGCGTGTCGTAAAAAACGGAGAGGATTTCCCCGGCCATACCGTTACGCAGACTGCGCCAGCCGCAGGCCCCCCCTGCCACGCGCCGCTCCCTTGACCATTCGTGCAATTGCGGAGGGAATCCAACGCCGTTTCAGCCGCTGACCAACGGACCCCACGATGCCTCCACTGCCTCGTTCCCCACTCCAGCCGGATGAACCCCTGTTTCGCTCGCTGCCGCGGTTTTGTGGAAAACCGCATGCTTGCTTTGCTGCCACACGCGCCGTCAGCCAGGCACCTTCATTTTCTTCTTCCCATCTCCTGATCCATCTAGTTCAGTCAGATCTCCCCAACTCCACCGCCGAGCGGCAAGAGCAGAGCATCAGATCCGCCACGATGGTGTTCCACCGCGTCGTGCCTCCGTTGGGCCGTCGAGCGCCCAACATGCTCGGCCCCGACGTGACCCTGGTCCGCGCTCCCACGATGCGGTACGACCGCATCGCCGAGGCCGTCTAAGCCAGGCTCTGTGGATCGAGCACCCGGACCAGCGGTTCCAACGCTACGCCTCCATAGCCGTTGCGAGCCCGTCGTGCTCTCCCCCGACGCAATCCTGGTGCATGCTCTCGTGATGCTGTACGACAGCATCGCCGAGGCCGTCAACGCATCGGCTGGAGCACCCGGAGCCGCGGTTTCTTCGCTACCCCTGCCCCACATCACCGAAGCAGCCTCCGACGGCTCCGAGCACCCACCTGGGTCACCACGTTGTCCAATGCCCTGCTTTGATTTTATAAGTCGTCGTCTTTTTTGAGTTTGGATTGGATTGCTGGCCGGTCTCGTTTTGGTCTCTAGCACCTCGCTTGCTGATTTGTGCTTCCCGATTTGGAAAATCCTGGTATAGATTTGGGAAGACCAGAGGTTTGGATCGTTGTGTGGATCTTGATTCAGTCTCGTTTTTTTTCCCTGGCACCTCGCTTGATCTGTGCTTGCCGATTAGGAACTCTATACGGACTCTGAAGGCCTTGCCGATTTGGAAAATCCTAGTATAGATTTGGGAGACCTGAGGTTTGGATCGCCGTGGATTTTGATTCAGTCTCGGTTTTTTTCTTGGCACCTCGCTTGATTTGTGCTTGCCGATTTGGAACTCTATACGCTCAACCCTGATGCAGACTTCTGAACAGAAAGAGACCGGGCGAAAAGAAAAAGGCAGAAATTTTGCGTGGGCGGACAAAAAAGGGCGGACAGAAAGGCGGACTGAAATTTTGCTGATTTATTATTAGGTAGAGATAGAGATTCCATCATCGTTGTTTTGACCCACCAAAGGAGACTAACACTGTTAAAACATATGCAAAGTACCCATCATGCCCTTCTGCCCACCCGGTTCCTTTCCCACAGTAAAGAGACCAGCTTTCATGGACTCTCGGTGTCGGTTTTTTTTTTTTTTTTTTTTTTTTGGCTTGGATCTTGGTGTCGTTGATAGCCAAGAGAATTGAAACAAAAGCTAATCTAGGTGCTCATAGATCATGTTCCATCAGGGTCGAAGTATCACACATCTGCGGGTATGCGTGAATGGTCGAGGAGGACCAACCCTTTTTTTCAAGAAGGGTGCAGCAGCTGGCCGGTGGACCCTGATGTTGGCCACATCTGAGGGTTACAACCAGCGATTCAGCTGTGTTTTTCTCTCACAAGAAATCAAGATCAATGCACCAGAAACGACCAAAACAGTGCGTAACAACCAAACAAATTCAGTTTTGTTCTTGTGTGCAGCGCTCACCAGTGGGGCCAAATTGTGTTTTTTCTTTTAGACTTAAGGATTTGGTTTCTAATTGCTTTATCAGCTTTATATCATCATCAGCATGTGGTGGAGTCTGACACTTTGTTTGCTTGTCTAAAAAAATTCAGCCTTTGAGCCTGTTTTGCAATTTTTGCAAAGGGATCATCTCTTGTTTTTGGAGCACAAACAAGCTGGAAGAACCACGCACACACAATAGGAGAAAGAACCAAATTCTCCTAGTCCCTCCTCCACCGCCCACCATAATACATTGTTATATGCATGCTTCCCACACTCTTGTGTTAGGCTCGGTGTTGAACAGCTAAGAGAATAAAAATATTTGGTTCTCCGATTGCGGAACAAAATCAGACTCATTCGTAATTGAAGAGGTTATATAAATGGACTTTTTCCATTACAAAACCGTGTTTTTTAAGGGAAAAAAATGCAAAACTGTGTTAGAAACACGATGTCGGATTTTGGGCCGGGCCAAGCTGGGCTAAGGGCCCTATCAGCCTTTCAGCCCTTTTTGTAATTTGGTAAAGGGAGCAACCCCGACGTTTGTTTTTTGGCCAAATCAGCACAATTGCTCGGGCTCATCCTCGCCGCCGGGTGGGCGGCCGACCTGCTGGGCTCAGTCTGGGCGTTCGGTTTAAACCGCAAATTCGGTTCGGTTTCTTCGGTTTCCTAAAATTTCGGTTTCCAGCCCACAGCACCCGATCGGTTTGTCTGGAAACTAGAAACCGACGATTTCGGTTTCGGGTTTTTTATTTCGGTTTTCGGTTTTTCCCGAACTAACCGAAATATGCCTCTGCAGCTCTGCTCGGCGGCTCCTCTGACGCACAAGCCCCTAAAATCTCAGGCAAATGCAAGGAAGCAAGAAGATCTGGAGGAGAGGAAAGAAAGCAAGACAAGGAAGCAAGAAGATCTAGAGGAGAACTAACGTATTAACCTTGCCTGGAGCAGCTACCGCCGTGCCGCTGTTTGCTGTTTCATCGTTGTGCCTCTAGCTGCTATATCGTCGATTCGTCGCCGTGCCTGGACATCTGCACGTCGCTCCGTGCCTGGACATCTGCACGCCGCGGCGCGCCGCTGCACAGGGCGCTCGCGTCGCCGTCGCCGCCGCCGCTGTTAGGTTTAGGACGAGGTGTGGTTCTGGTGCCTTGGGGTTGGACGATGGAGGCGTGTAGGGTGGGCTGCGTGGGAGGCTAGGACATGGGCCTGGTGGGCTGGCAGCTGGTGACTTCGACTTGGGCCGGGAGTTGGGCAGGTTGAGGACGCGACGTAGCCCCTGCCTCCTCGTTTCCTGGTTTGTTGATCGGTTATACGGTTGTTCGGTTTGGCTCCACGCAGAAACCGAACACCGAGCCGATGACCGAAGTTTTCAGAGATGTAAACCGAAACCGAACTGAAAAACCGAAAAATCGACATTTCGGTTCGGTTCGGTTCGGTGATCGGTTTTCGATTAAAATGTGGGGAGAATTGCTTATTTGGCCCAAAAAAAAACTTCGCTTACTTATTTGCTACTAACTTTTTCGAATTTGTCTATTTGGCCCGTGAAATTTTCTTACTTATTTGGCCTCCGTCCAGTTTGAAGCGTGTAACGGTGTTAAGTGCCACGCAAAAAGACCGTTTTACCCCCGCGTGAAAAAATAAAAAAGTGCCTGTATATATATATATATATATATATATATATATATATATATATATATATATATATATATATATATATATATATATATATATATATATATATATATATATATATTGACAAACACACATAAATGGAGAACGGATTATAATAAATCTATGTACGTCAAAATCGATCAAAACTTTTGCTTGCTATACACTGTTTTTTTAACAGAAGTTCATCAAAAATTCACTCTACACGTGCTCGCACGGAAGGACACTATTTTTCATGGAACGTTTTTCAATACATACTTGACTAGTCGTGCCCAAAGAAAATTTGGACTAGATGGTGTGTACGCGTACGTTCCAAGATGACAGCTTGGCCGAGCCGTGCGACCTTGCGGCGTCGAACACCTGGCGGGCGTCGTCTACGGAGCCGCACTTGCAGTACATGTCCACCAGGGCGGTGACGACGAGCGCGTTCATGGCGACGCCGTGGCGGTCTATGTACGCGTGCACCCACGCGCCCTGGTCCAGCGTGCCGAGGCTGGCGCAGCAGCCCAGCACGGTGACGAGCACGTGGGCGTTCGGCTCCACGCCGCCCGCCTGTATCGCCGAGAAGATCGACAGGGCCTCGCCGCACCTCGCGGCGCGCGCGTACGCGCTCACCATGGCGCTCCACGTCGCGACGGTCCGGTCGGGCATGCCGTCGAACACGGCGCGCGCCTCGTCCACGCGCCCGGCCCTCGCGAGCGCCACGATCGCGCTGTTGCACGCCACCGCGTCGAACTCCGGGCACCGCCCGAGCAGCGCCAGCGCCTCGTCCGTGCGCGCGCACGACGCGTACATGGCCATCGCGGCGTTGTGTACGTACGCGTCGCCGGCGAGACCGAGCTTGAGCGCCATCCCGTGGAGCGCCGCGCCGGCGCGGCCGAGGCGCGCGCACGCCGCGAGGAGAGACGGCGCCCCGGCCTCCCCCTCCCCGTGCTCCTCGCGCAGGGCGGCGCCAGCCCCTGGCCGGGGCCGCGCGCGGGCCACGCCCACGGTGGCGGCGCCCCCTGGCCGCCGGCGCCGAGCAGGATGCTCACGGGCCGCCGGCGCCTCTGCAGCTCCATGGGGCGACGGATCCGCCGTATGCGGCCGTGGATCCGCTCGCGTGGGGGGCGGCGGCGCGCCCTCCTTGCCGTCGAGGGCGGCGGCGGCAGCGCCGTCCTCCATGGCCGGGCGTTTTTTTTTTTTTTTTTTTTTTTTTTTGCCGTATCGGGTCGCGGGGTAACTCGCGTGGAGCAGGAAAGTGAGTCGTCCGTGTCTGTGGATGAGGGGCAAATGTGTCTTTTCGTGTGTGCGGAAGTGGGCAACTGACGGCAAGGACGGACGGAAGTTAACAGAGGGCCATAGAAGCAATAAAAGTTTACATTGAGGCCAAATAAGCAAATTCAAAAAAATTTAGGCCAAATAAGCAACTGAAGTTTTTTTTAGGGCCAAATAAGCAATTCTCCCTAAAATGTGCCCAGGCTGATGCTGGGCCGCCGGGGAGTGCTACGTGTTGAACAACAACTTCGACGATCGACCTTCCGCCGCACCTCGGCTGGCGCGTAATGTATATCGCCGAAGTGCTTCCACCGGTACTCGTCGCCGCGGGAGTGCTGGCCATGTCAGAGTCCCCACTGTGGCTTGCTATGCGCGGGCGTTACTCGCACGCACGCGCCCTGCTGTCGCGGACCGCTCGGGCACCCTGGTCGAGGCTAACCACCGTCTGGAGGTGATCAAGCGCGCCGTCGACGTCGCCGCCGTGACACGAGCCCACGATCCAGAGACGACGACGACAACGGCACGTGGATGGAGATGCTCGTCCGGCCAACGGCGGCAGTGCGACGAACCCTCATCCGCGTCGTCGGTCTGCAGTTCTTGCAGAGTTCCAGGACGTGTCGGGCATCGTGGACGTCCTGCTGTACCCTGTACAACCCGCTGGTGTTCAAGCGCGCCGGCACGTCGTCGTCTGAGTCGGTCTCGAACCGCGCTGTCCTGGGCGCCACCGTCGCTGTCGGAGCGGTCAAGACGCTCTCCATCCTCCTCGTGGCCACGTCCCTCTCTGCTCGCCTCGGACGGCGCCCACTGGTGCTCGCCAGCACTGGGGGCGTGGCCGTGGCGACGTTGTCCGTTCCGGCGCGATGTCGGCGTGCGTCGCATCGGTGCTGGCTCGGCCCGCTCGTTCCGGCGTACGAGCGTGGGCACCTCGGTCGGGCGGCTGGTGTGCGCCGCTGTCAGAATGAGGTTCTTCTCGCTCGCTGGCGCCGTCACCATGCCAGGGTCTGGGTGCTTCTTGTTGTAAGCTGACGTGGCGGCTGCTGCGTTTGTGTTTGTGTACACGCGGCTGCCAGAGACGAAGGGCCGAAGCCTGGAGGACATGGAGGTGCTCTTTGCCAAGTGAGGCATGGGTGTGGGGTGTGCTCTGTCCGTGCCAGCGCGGTGGAACGCGAACAATGAATTCGTTGCATTGGTTGGTCCGGTTGCTTTTGAATTCATTGCGGCAGAATTTGTTTTTCCCATATTTTTGACAACGACGGAAATGTCTTCTGTTTTTACAAGAGAAGGAAGATATTTCTGAAAAATCATAACTTCTGGTGTACAACTGATACACGCACAATTTCTATATCGATTTATTTAGCTGTGCTCATTTTCTTTTTTACAGAATATAAACTACAAGTACGGTCTCAAAAACGAGAGAGTACATAAGAAACTGCACTACTGCGGAATGTGCATATACGTATATTTGCTTTATCAAGATCAAGATACGTATTTGATTGATAGGCATTTTGTTAGTTTTTACTAAACATGGATCATTGTTTTCCATTAGTATTTTGAGCTAAAATCATGAAGAAACAAAGTTATTTCTTTATATAGGATCATGTACAATGCTATAAAATTTCTGCAGCGACACGCAGGGTATGAACTAGTAGATTATAGTGACTAGCTACAACAGTGCATGGGTGCTGTCGAGGTAAAGGTGCTACGTGCACAAGATTTAGTCTCCACTTCTAAGAGTATAAACTTTATCGGCATTACAACCCGAGCTTTCTGTTAAGGAACTTCCTTCTGTTAACACCAGCCAAGAGTCTAAAGTTCAGTGAATGTTAGACTGCATCAGTGGTGTACTTATTACGTATGGTTCTGTTAAAGTAGAGCTGGAATTTAGGCCGTGCCATACGAGGACAGGTCATGGCATGATCTATTAGCATAACCGAAAGTACAACGTAACAGAATATTTGGGCCATGTCGGTAGCACATAAACACGAGGGTCAGAATGCATCCCCGATTTGTCTCTAGTTGATTAGTGGGCCGGTCCTATAGAGGCGCCGTCTGGTGGAGCCACCGTCCACTTGGTCTCAATCATTGGGGCACTCGCGAGATGAAGTAGACCTATCGTAACCGTAGGCGCTTCTTTTCATACCACCTCTGCGAAATCTTGCGCAACTGGTTGGCCATGGATGGTCGATCTTTGAACATCTACACACCCGATGACGATGGTCGATCTTTATTTGTATGCTCAAGCCGTGTCTAGTCATGGAATGGCGGCACCGACATGCCCAGGTGACGGCAGCAGCCAGAGCCACTATGATGATGACCGATCTCGAGACGCTGAGGCTAGGGCCGCCTATGGCCTAGCCATAGCAATAGCCGCTAGCCTGGCCATGCTAGCATGCCCAAGCGCTGGGAATAGCTGGCCAACCAGACATCACATGTAGCGATCTCCACTGACCCATGGCCTAGAGGGGTTGTTCTGGTTGAGCAACTAACGGTGATAAAGGTTTCACCACCGGGCCGATGTATGATCCGATAGTGAACATATTGCTAGGCTTCGCCACCATATCAATGTCGAACCAACCATACAATTGTTTCCACCACCAGTTCCTCACCTGATGCTCCACGTGCGAAGAAGCCAGCAGAGATAATAAATTTTCACCGACAATGCCAACCTCGATGGGTGTGCCAACATTGGATCTAGCAGTTAAGCAGGTTATCAATGTCGATTGACCATATGATCCTGTAGTGAAGCAAACATTATTTGAATGCATCTAGGGAATGCTGCTTGGGAAAGTACAAGCTTATGCATGTAAACCTAGAATTGAAGGGAACATACAAATGTGTTTTTAGCTTCCAAATACTTGTATAGAGAATAAAAATGATAGGAAATATGCACAACATCATGTTTGGAGGCCTATTTTTACAAAGTCGATGTTACGAATGACAAAACTACTAAGCACAATGATTTGAGACACAGATATCCAATTTTCTCAGCCGCTTGCCTTCTCTCCTCCATACAGCAACTAAGGAGCTCGTGCCTAGAACCTTTGTCTCTTTGAGTTGTGAAGTGTCCAGTCTAAGCTATTAAGAAGTTGAGGTAGGCCCGGTCTGCATAGATTTGTAGTATGCAGTATTAATTGCTATCATTGATGGTTTATTGATTGTACACACAACGCTTTTGGTAGTAGTTTACAAAATGAAGGATAAAAACATATCAGTTCATTTGATAATTTTATGGGACAAAACAACAAGGACATGAAAGGTGGAGGCATGTTCTTTATCAATGCCGCAACTAGTTTTACTTGAGCATAACAAATTCTGAGCATGTCATTTCAGTTCAGTTCTCAAGTTAGAAATGTCGTTAACAAATTCAAATCAAATTAGAAATGAGTCAATGGAACATAAGATAGCTAGCAATGATCATAACATAACAATTTGTGAATATCATTTCAGTTATCAAGAATGATTGGTGATGACTAGCAATTTACTTGAGCATCTGAGCTAATTGAAACTATCTCAAGTATCTGTGGATGTTAATTTATTCACAAAATTAAATAAGCTGGCTCAAATTAGACTAAGTCAAGAAGATGGTAATAAACTTGGATAGGACTGACATAATTGGAGACTAATACTTTTTTGGAAGAGAGTTCTAATTTTTTTTATTATGAACATTATAAAAGGATGACTCACACTTCTTTTGTGATGACTACCATACCATCATATACTCTACATCTTTATTCAAATGTCTTAGATTTTCTTTTAAAGTGGCTTCACACATAGTGGTATCTCATTTAGAGTGTCATATATATAGCCCCTAGGGTTTCAAGGAGACTCTATTTATATTTTTACCTAGAAAATATCTCTTGTATAGAATTTCCTCATATTTATGTAGTTGCTAGATATTGTTGTCAAGCCAAGAAGTATCTAGTTTTAAAATATTTTGTACAATACTTTACCATGAACGAAAAAATAGTATCTTCTTTGTCTGCTATTTAGATAATTCTTGTTTTATATGGCAAACATCTCCTCTCTTCAAATCTCCACGTCCTTCGAGAAGCATCCAAGCACGCATTACTAATTTCAATGCTTAGCATGATTGTTTCAATAAAAAACAAAAATAAAAACAAATTTTCCTCTAAGCATGTCATTAAGTAAACTATAGTAGAGGCTCTACTCAAGACCTCAAACCTACATTTGAAGGCAGATGTTGCAAGATAGCAGTCAAGTCCCCAAAGGTAAGGAGGCCCTTAAATACCTCCCTCGCTCTCGGCTCCATTGTAGAGTCCCCTCCTTAGAGCCCATACTTGTTGGTTCTCCAGATGTGCACCCACATGAAACATGACAATGCCTCATTCCTGTTCACTACATCCTCCTCTATCTCCATTGATTAGGGCCACTAAACATTGGATCCATACTGCCCCCCCCGCCCCGCCCCCCAAAAAAAAAAAAAAAAATGAAATCGGCTCCCCCAACATCCCCGCTCCCATTTCACCAACCGAAATTTTCACATTTGAGCTCCCTCATTGCTAGCCATCTTGACAATGATACTAACTATCAAGTTGGAGCATGAGAAGTTGTCGGTGATATATATATCTTTTTTGAAAAAGGAACAAAAGTTTGAGGAAGTCTATATAAATGTTTACTCGTACTATACATTGTGGAGGTCCCATACTACCTCTATTTAGAGCTTACTTTGATCTCATTCTCATAGTGAGAGATTATGAATTCTATATAGTGAATGTAGAAATTTGATTTTAGATAAAAAAAAAGTGTGGATTGTTTGGATTTCATACACCTAATTTTGTACATGTCGTATTAGCATTGTCTTATGTCAAACATTTATGTCTTTCACCATCGATTTCAAAAGATTTATATTTTACATTCATCATGAAAAATGCTTCCATAATTTATATTTTTCGTGTAGTGAATCTATAAGAATTATTTTGAAATAGATAGTCAAAGATAGCAATATTCGACTTAGGATAAAACTAACACAACATGTAAAACACAAACTAGGAAAGTGGTGACGATTGTTTTGGCATAAGAGCAACTCCAACACTACCCTATTCTTCACTTGGCAAATCTCGAATTTTGCCAAGTGCAAAACTCATTTGCCAAGCGAAACAAATAGGCTTCTCCAACACTACCCTGCTTGGGCTTGGCAAATTTGAATTGGTGGCCCACATGTCACAAAATTTGGTGTCCTGGACCCCGTCTGCCCCTTCCTATTCCTCGCGACCGATCGCGGGCGGTCGAAGGGTTTTCCCCGCGGTCTTCTGGCCGAGCGCCGCCGCACCTGGACCATAGATCGGCGCCGGCCACCGGTGCACCACCGATCACCGGCGCCCCACTGCTCACCGGCGCCCCCACCAGGTAGGTTACCTCTTCTCCACCGGCGCCCCACCGGCCACCAGTGCCCCAGCAGCCACCGGCTCCTTTTCCTCCGACTCCAATTGATCGATCCAGGTCATCTTGTCCCAACTGTAGGTCCTCTCCAACCAAGCACCATGCGGGAAAATAAAGCGGGAGGAGATCGCGCACGCGGGAGGAGGCACCAAGTAGCCCGAAATCACCGATGGCAAGCGTGAAGCCGTGCGCAAAGATGCGCCCCTCTGGCCCCCTTTTGCCAACCATTCTATTTTGCCAAGTGATGATAGGGTAGTGTTGGAGGGGCTATTTTATGGTTTTGGCAAAATTTAGGATTTGCCAAGTGATTATGGGGCACAATAGGTTTGTGGTAGATAGTCAATTCTAGAATCTGTTTGGATCTCATTCTGTTTCCCTACCTCATTCTTGTTTCCCATGAGATCCCCCAAAAAAATCTTACATATTTCAAGGTAAACAAACAAACTATGAAATGAACGTGTACTTTTTATTAAAGAAAACAGGGCTATGCTCAGTCCGTGCAATCTTTTTTATTTCTTATCCTATGATAAGGATTCCAAAATCCAAAATAAAGTTTAAAACTTTAGGACAACACTTCTCTGAAATTTCCAGTCACTAGTGGAAGCCCTTTTCGCTGGCCTGAATCACATCACAATCATTAGTATCTTGTCTTATGTATGTAAAAGTTATTGGCTAAAAAAATTCTTAATTAAAAGTTATCAAATATTCAAAAGCATTCATGTTGAAGGCTATTGGTTGGATTGTGATTTATGAATTTGACAAGACATGAATATGACCACCAGCTGCACTGCAACTGCAATACACATCGATCCAGATGGTAAAGGTGTTGGATAGGAGGTGAAGATATTGCAGAGTAATCCTTGTGATCACTTGGCGAAGAGAACGCCAATGTCCTCCAAGCTCCGGCCTTTGGTCTCAGGCAGCCGCACGTAGACGAACACCGCCGCCGCCACAGCCGTGCTGGCGTACAGGAAGAAGCACCCGGCCATGGTGATGGTATTGGCGAGCGAGATGAACGTCATGCTGACGATGCTGCACGTCACGCGGTTCGCCGCGATGCCGAGGCTCATCCCCTGCGCGCGCAGTTGCAGCGGCAGGATCTCCGCGCTGTACGTCGGCGCCAGCGGGCCGAGGCCGATGGAGAACGCCGTCACGAACGCCAGCACCGCCGCCACGCACGCCGCCGCCACCGCGGGTGATGTCGTCTCGCCGTCGCCTCCGGTGCACAGCAGCGCGATCCCCAGCGACGTGAGCGTGACGGCAATGCCGCCGGCGCTGGCGAGGAGGAGCGGGCGGCGGCCTAGGCGGTCGGACAGGAACGTGGCCACGAAGATCGACAGAGTCTTCACCAGGCCGACGGCGACAGTGGCGCCGAGCACGGCGCTGGTCGACGCGATCCCGGCCTTCTTGAGCACCAGCGGCGTGTAGAGAACGATGGCGTCGATGCCGGACGCCTGCTGGAAAGAGTAGAGCACGAGGACGTTGGTCATGATCCGCCGCACCATCGGCGACGGCCGCACGAACAGCTCCGCCCACACCCCGCCGGCGCCGGCCACCTGCGCGGCAGCCACGGCGCGCCGGATCTCCTCGAGCCGGTCGCGGGCCTCGGCCGGGGAGTCCGACGTGCGCTCCAGCACGGCGCAGGCCTCGTCGTCGCGCCCGCGCATGGCGAGCCACCGGGGAGATTCCGGCATCGCGAGCACGCCCGCGGCCAGGAGCAGCGGCGGCGGCACGCCGAGCGCGAACATGGCGCGCCAGCCGAGCCCCAGCGGCAGGCCGGCGAGCGCGTAGTTGGAGACGTAGCTGAGGAGGATGCCTGCCGTGATGAAGAAGTCGACGAGGGACGAGAGGAGCCCGCGCGACGACGCCGGCGCTATCTCCGCCGCGTAAACGGGGGCCACGACGACGGCAAAGCCGACGCCCACGCTGGTGACGAAGCGCGCCGCCATTAGGGACGCGAAGCTGCCGCCCAGCGACATGGCCAGCGCGCCCGCCATGAGGAACGCGTTCGCGAGCACCACGGTGCCACGCCGGCCGATCGTGTCCGCGGTCCAGCCCGCGGCCAGGATCGAGGCCAGCATGAACATGTTCATGGACCCGGATAGCACCTCCACCTGCTCGTCGGTGAGGGCCAGGTCGTCGCGCATGAACAGCTCCGCGCCGCTCATCAGGGCGAGATCTGCAGGTGGGCAAGAAAGGGAAGAAGCATAGCGAGATGCCGTTGTCACGAACCATGAAGCAGTACGAGTATGAGAGTAGCAGTGACGAGTCAGTGGACACGTACTGTAGCCCATGAGGATGGTGGTCATGGAGGCGAGCGTGGCGCAGACGAAGGCGAACATGTTCCGGCGTGGCGGGGGTGGCTCGACGTCGACGGTGGACGACGGGAGCAGTGGCTCGGCGACAGCATCGGCGGCGCCATGGTGCTCCTTGGTGCCCATGCTTTGGTTTCTTGGCTCCTGTTTCTGGTGTGGACCAACTGAGATAGTGGCGGCTAAATATATCGGATCCCAGTATGTGTCAGTGTCAGTGTCAGCTCGGATGCTGGAGAATAATTTGGGATGCATTACCTGCTTTCTATTAAAGCTGGGCCTTTGGCCCTTTTTCTAAAAAAATAATTTGGGATGCAAATTGTTGCATCAGGAAAGTAAAGGGGATCAAATCAAAGTGTTTGCAGAGTGTGGTTATATAGCAATTGCAAAAGCATATGAGAAGTGAATTGTAAGGGACAATATATTTAACATCGTGTTATTAACATCTGAATAGTACTCCCTTTGTTCCAAATTGTAAGTCATTTCAAGAACCTTGGAGAGTCAAAATATTTTAAATTTGACCAAAATTGTAGAAAAAATAAAAGGATTTGTGACATTAAATGGCTATAGTATGAAAATATAATTAACATGAATCCAATGACATTTAGTTGTCATCCTAAATGGTTTTATTTTATCGTATAAGTTTGGTCAAAATTGAGATGTTTTGACTCCAAAATTCTTGAAATGGCTTAAAATTTGAGACGGAGGGAGTATTTCATTATTTTCCACGGATGGGATCGGGATCATATTATAAGTCTTCAATCAATACCCAATGTTCTCTTTATATGCTGTAACCATGTGGAAGGAATCCAACAGTGGAAGTCTTCTTCTGTCACCCAATCCTTGTTCGTTTGTCATAACCATTTTAAATTTGTTCCTTTGCCCTATCATTTTTAAAATACAGATTTTAACATTATGTTAGAATACAGATTTTCTACTCCTGCTTAAGCTATCAATGTTAGCAGGCATCTGTATTTTAAATTTGTACTCCTACATATAAGCTATCAATGTTAGCAGACATCTGTATTTTAATAAGGGCTGTGTACATCCATTGGATGTAGAGGCCGGATGTAAACTATCCTTTATCTAAAAAAATCTGTATTTTAATAGATATTATAAATATTATATGTGTGTTAACTAATAATTAAGTCATACGTAAGGATGAAAGTGGATTGATGGGAGCTCAAACCTTAGCCACCGTGGGGCTCTTGTTGTAGTGGACGATGGCTGGACTCCCGGGGGAGGGGGTGGGGGGGGGGGGCTCTTGAGGTCTCGGGGATGGTGTGGCATAGGGCCTACGGGCCACCTCAAACCCTAGCTGTCGTGGCGTCTAGCTTTGGGGATGTCGAGCTGAGGTAGGGGACAACGCGGGCAACGGTAGTGGCACAAAAATTCGGCATCTTGTCGTTATCCGTAGAGACAAATGGTGCCCACACACTCTAAGTATATATACAAATGGTTTTTCTAGGGATGGATGGTAACACCAGTTACTCCGGCCTATGTATCGATTTCTAGGGATGGTTACTGAACTAGCCACCCCTAAATATTTTTTTTTTTCAGTTCCAGATTTTCTAATAGATTGTTTTATATATATCACAAAGACAAAGTATAAATGGTTATAATACTTTGTTTATAATTCTACATTTTATATAAAATGTATTAGAGAAACAGTTTGCTGAAGCATATATAATTACATATATTCTAAATCGTAAAAACTGTAAATATGTGGAATTGTATATATATTTCAGCTAAAAATACTATAGTTGTTGATATATATTTCAAATGAAAAATACGACGACAACAAATTTGTATAATGTTTTGAGATCTACAACTTTTATATTGGCGTGATTTCTCCATCGGACAAAATGATAGTATACATTGTTCATAAATTGATACATGTATGCTCGTATAAGCGTGAACTAGCAAGCTTGTGCAACACATATAAGAGTTGCAAAACCATAGAAGAACTGAATTGTCAGACTTCACCCACTACTCACTCTTCTTTTATGTGTCGTGACCATTTCGAATCAAAATGTGAAAGTCTTCTTCCATCACCCAATCCTCTTCATCTGACCATTTTAAATTTATTCCTTTGCCCTTGTCGTTTTGTGCCACTAGTCAATGACCTGTATCCTGCATAAGCTATCTATGTTAGCAGACATTTGTATTTTAATGGAGATATAAACATTATATATGCGTGGATTAATAGTTTGGTCATGTGTAAGGATGAAAGTGAATCGGATGGGAGCACACGGACAGTACCTTCTCCATGCTTCTATATCTTGTACATAAATTTATGCTTATAGAACAAAGAAAAAATAGTCAACTGAAATATAAATTATTGACGTTCTTCGGCTCATCACGACTAGCGGCCTAGCACCTAGGTAACCATACAAAGAACATGAATGATTTCTTCTCGAGATATATAATGCAACCCGAGGAGAAAGGGAGATGGACGACTTGAGCTACCTCATAAAAATTGAAAATCTGAGGTGGGGAAATTTTGATTTTGATTCCTCTGATGGAGGAGGCTATTTCCAAGCCTCTTTGTGAAGTTCTAGTGGTAGATTAGTGTTTATTTAGGCTTTGTTTTTCTCTCCCTTGTATGGTGGTTGAGGCAATAATAGAAGGAGTTATATATCAAATCTTGGAAAGGTACTAGGGTAAATTTAGTAGGAAAAATGATTTTACCCCAATTTACTTTCCATGTCTTGATCTAGACACTAGTAGAGAACAGACTTTCGAACCTAGGATTTAGTCCCGGCTAGTTTTTGATCCGGGACTAAAGAAAGATTTAGCCCCGGTTGGTAGCTTCAACTATGATAAAATCCCCGTCCAAAGGCTCATGCAGTAGTTTTTGCAGGAGGAGAACATGAGAGGGACCTTTAGTCTCGGTTGGTGGCTAAAACCGAGACTAAAGGTCATTCTTTAGTCCCGGTAAATTGTTAGTCTCGGTTGGTAGACTCAGCCGGGGTTAAAAATAGACATATAGTCTCGGGTGAAACCACGATCCAATTCTCACCCATCTCGCCTCCACTTCCCTAGATTGCATCCATTTGCGCCAAGTCTAGATGCAGTCCTCACCCATCTCGACACCACTTCCATAGATTGCATCGCCGCCGGAGCAATTCCAACGAAAGTGCATGCATGCCTATATCCTTCCTCAAAGTTTGACTGTAGGCAAGAGCGAGCAGTTTCAATGGCCGAGGAGCTTCGCACATACGGGGCAAGAGCGAGCAATTTCAATGGCTGAGGAACTTCGCACATATGGAGTAAGCGATACGGATTTACGTGCATAATGTAGTGAGTTTCATTCCCTTCCAATCTTGCTTGCTTTCTAGTTTTACATGATTTATATATTTATTTAATAAATTTATGTTTGCATTTATCCTTTTCTTTGCAGGTTGGGTGCATCATTTTCCATACTTTTGAGTGCTAATGTGCTAGCAGCCTTTTAAAGATAAATCTGATAAAAGGTAAGACAAAGCCCCGAATTGTTGAGCTAACTGCTTTTAGCGAGATATAGGCGCTGAATTTGGCACTGAATTTTTTACATTGGCCTTCAACATAGTGCTAGAGACTGAATAATAGACACTTGAATATTATGATTTGACTTATCAAAATGTTTGTTTGCAAATACAGGTACTTGGAACTGAATGTTCGGTGTTGCTGGCTGGCAAGAACTTGGGTGCCGGTTGCTGGCATGTTTAGTGGTGATTTTGTATAGAAAAACATGGTTGGAATGTATGTGCTTTTGTATAGGCTGAAAGAATATTTTACTTTGTTGTATGAGTTCATAATAAAAATATAATATAATTTTGACATTGCTTATGTGTTATGTGATATATCATTATTTTGGGATAGCTCATATTACAATTTGTATGAATTGAAAAAGAAATAATAATAGAAAAAGAGAAAGAAAAGAAAAAAAAACACCTTTAGTGGTTGCCCATGGTGTCATGCTTGGCTTGCCTTTTAATCCCGGTTGGCAGTTGAAACCGAGACTAAAGGTCTATTTTTCGTCCCGGTTGCCTAACTGGGACTAAAGGTACCCCTTAGTGCCGCATGGCCAATCCCGGTTGGGAAAACGGGACTAAATGGGGTTTCCCAACCGGGACGCCGACTAAAGGTCTATTTTTAGTCCCGGTTGCCTAACTGGGACTAAAGGTACCCCTTAGTGCCGCATGGCCAATCCCGGTTGGGAAACCGGGACTAAATGGGGTTTTCCAACCGGGACAAGAAGCCGATTCTCTACCGGTGAGATTTGTTTTGGATCTTGATCTAGATCTAGATCTATAACTAGGGTGATTATAATTTTTATTATCAACGCTCATATCATTTTTTAAGAAATGGGATTAAATTTGCATGAACAATGGAGTGCTTCTTTAAATTCTTTTATTACAATTAAGGAATTGAAAATATTATTTCTTTAGTGGTACACTGGTTGGCTGATTCGTTGACAAGTTAGTTGGCCCATTTCGTTAATTGTGTGGCTAGTAGCAAGGCATTGGTTACGAGTAATAAGCTGGTTGACTCACTATCTATAACTCCTATAAAGCTAAAGCACTAATTCTCTAGCATCTCCTTTAGACAAGTCATCACAAGGGTCCCATCAAAATCAGTTAGTTCTAATAACAGGAACATGCATCAATGCATGACATGTCTCAAGTAATTGCTACATAGATTAGATTCCCACCAAATATCACGGAATAGAAGAGACACAGACACCAACGGACTCCCCTTCGGGCTTCCAAGCAATTGATGCATCAGGCAAGCAAATGAATCAACGCATGGACATGGCAGTATTTATATTACTTTCTTCAGGCATCTACTGGTCGCAATTCTCATGGCCTGAGCCATTCGTTTCCTCATCCCCAAGGTTTCCTAGTGGTAGTTCAAGGCGCCGGCAGTGTGATATGGCATCGGAGTTTGCATGGTGATTGCATCTTCTACCTGAATTTGGTGGTTGCATGAGCGGCCTTCCAGACCATGTTGGAGGTGCATGGTGGGCTGCTGGAGGTCATCCATGCAGCGGTGCCATGGCCGCTGGGCGCTAGGGTGTAGTAATGTGGTGTAGTAATGCTGATGGCAGATCGTCGCTGGTGCCGAAAGCCATGCACGAAGGGCTCTGTGCCAGGTTGATCCAACTGTGTGTTGACGTGGAGTATGAACAACATGCAAGTAGGTTCAGCATTCTAATTAAAATTAGTATATAGCTTAGCTATTGTATCAAGATAAATCGGTCAATATCAAGGTAATTATGTTCCTATTCCAATTAAATTTATTCTCCGTGCAATTAAAATTCTCATGTAATACCCGCAGCAACGCGCGGGGAATCCTCCTAGTTTCATAGTATGTTAGTTCGCTCTTTGTTACCACACCTCGTTTTGTTGCAAACGCACTATGTTAAATGTACTTGGTGGGCAGCATAATCCAAAGCGATAGAATGATTTGTATTATCAAAAGAAGATGGCTGGCTGCACCTCCACGGCAGATAAGTGGAGCCATGGCTCGGCAACAACATCGGCGGCGGCGCCATGGTGCTCTAGGGTGCCCATGTGTTGGTTTCTTGGCTTGTCGCTGCTGACGACGACGACGACTGAGATAGTGGCCTAGTCACTGAATATATCGGATCCCAGTGTCACTGTCAGTGTCAGCTCAGATGCTGGAGAATTATTTGGGATGCATATTATATTGTTGCATCAGGAAAGTAAAGGGGATCAGATCAAAGTGCTTGCACCTTTTACTAAAGAGAAGCATATGAACATGGTCCTATGGAAAATGGAAGAGGACAATCAAATAGAGCCACGGGATTCGGTGGTAGGGTAACATGATTGGCATAGCACCGGGTTACCTTTTTGTTTGCCCACGCCACTAGCTTAGAGAATTAATGACAGTGATTACCACCTAACACTAAAGTTTTCCAAACGGGCCAGGCACGGCCCTAGAAAGCACGGCCCGGCCCGTCAGGCATAGTGCCCGTGCCTGGCACGGCCCGTAGCGTGCCTGTGCCTGGGCCGCCAATTCGGCCCGTGGGCCAAGCACGGGCACGGCACGGAAAAGGCCGCGGCCCGCATCAGGCACGGCCATTTTCATCTGCAGCCGTCCGATCCCAGCTCCAATCGATCCTAGCCGTCCAACCAATTAGGGTTTGGCAGGCGCTATATAAGCAGCCGGCCAGCCCCTCGCCCCCACGGCCTGGAAACCCTAATCATTTTCTCCTCCCCCCCGCAGCCGCTCGCTCTCGCGTCTCGCCCTCTCCGTCTCGGCGTCTCCGCCGTCAGCCGTGGTGAAGGAGAAGAGAAACCAACCGCCCCGGCGGCGACCGGGGGTTGCCGCCGCCCCCACCCCTTCAGCTCGGGCCCCGGCAGCTACGACGCCGCAGCTCCGACGAAGCAGGTAAGCTCGTCCTCTCCTCTGTCCTCGTCCTCTTCTCTTCTCCTCGTCCAAAGTAGGTTTGTGTTTGTCCGCATGAGCTAATCGCCTAATCCTCTATCTCTTTGTGCAGATCTGCTGATGCGCTGATGCTCGAAGCCTCTGCTCCTTCTCCGGCGCCGGCGGCGAGGTAAGCTAAGATCTATCTTCGTCTTCTTCTTTGCT
The DNA here is from genome assembly GCA_018135685.1 of Themeda triandra. Classification (NCBI taxonomy): domain Eukaryota; kingdom Viridiplantae; phylum Streptophyta; class Magnoliopsida; order Poales; family Poaceae; genus Themeda; species Themeda triandra. Next base: position 162,135 of record JAENPR010001112.1, on the reverse strand, counting down.
TCCTTCTCTTGTCGATCTCGACTTCATCTTCTAACTTCCATCTTCATCTTCTTCTTCTTGTTCTCGCAGCCGGTTGAGGAGGGTAGGGCTAGGGCCCGTGAGGAGGACGGCGGCAGTGTCACCTACCTCTGTCTCTGAGATGGAGACAGAGGCCAGTGTGACTGCCATGGCCGAGGAGATGGAGAGGCAGCACGACCTCCCTGGTGACTCCGAGGACTACGACATGGGCTCGGACGAGCTTGAAGAGCTCTTCGGCCGTGACGCTGCGTCCGGTGGAGGAAGCGGTGGAGGAGCTGCGGTCGAGGAACCCATTGAGTTGGAAGAAGACGGTGAGAATGACGGCGGCGACGCCGACAGCGACCATGTCTCACCACTACAACATTTCTAGGCTTGTATGACAAACCAATTTTGTCACATATAGTACCAATTTGGTCATAAAAAGTACCGCGTGACGAAAAAGACCGCGTCACAAGCTCATCACAAAAAGACAGACACAAAAAGTCTCGTGTGATGATTTAAACTATGTCGTCACAAAATGTCACTACCTTTTGTGACGACATGTAGTTAACGTCACTAATGATACCCTTTTGTGACGCGAAGAAATGTCACGTATAGCTTAGTCAACGCGTCACATTATGTGAGTGTCGTCACAAATGGTTAGTCCAGGTCCACTTTTGGATGACTTTATGTGACGATGCACTTTCGTCATGAATAGGTTTTTATATTTTGTGACATGCGTATTTGTGTCCTGTTTGGTATTAGCAAGGCACATTTTGAGAGGAATGCTTTGCGTCAGAAATTGGCATTACATTCATGACAAACGTGCTGTGAACATTCAGTGACAACCATTGGTCCTTCATCATAGCACACAAAAGCATAAATCACATGTTCCAAACACACAAGCCATCACAGGCCATAAATCATACACAGCACAACGAAGCCATCATGCATACACATAATTAACTTGTTCCAAACACATACTACAAGCATACTTGTTCAAGCACATGGTGTGAGGTACGAGGTTGGACCATAGGTTCCAACATACAAACAGTGCCACAATCTAACACATAGTTTTGACAAAGTTATAGCCACACAGATGGCACATAGTTGTAACAAACTTCCAGCCAGCGCCAGAGTTCAAGCAATGTAGCAAAAGCATCTCATTCTCAGAAACAGCATTCATACCTCATTCTTTCTGGAATTTTAGGAAAGCTTGGAGCAGTGTATTAGCCTCGTCAACCTTGCTACTCATCGCCTTCATTTCCTCTTGGGTTTGGCGTAGCATACTTTGGTTTTCTTCCAGTGTGGCCTGCTGAGCTTCAAGCTGTGCTTGCAATGCTTGCTGCTTCCTATCAGCTTCCTCTCTTTCAACTTCCAAGCGTGCCTGAAACTCAGCTTGCAAGCGTGCTTCTGCTGCTGCTGTTGAGGACTGGCCAGTCTTGGACGGTCAAGAGATGCCAAGGTTAGGAAGAAAGGTGGATGAACGGCTGATTTGGCTGAGACATTCAGAAACAATCTTGTTGGGAGACTTCTCTGCTTCTCCTTCTTCTGGAACTCTTTCTTTCTCTGCCACCATTTGTTCCTATATGAATTGAAAGAACTTAATAACAATGCCATACAACAATGTTGAACAAGGTATATGTTTGAGTAAAGTAGATGCATATAATCATTTTGTAACTTACATATATTTCTATTGCAAGTGGAGTGCGGCCTTTTTGGCGACTAGTCATACATTCTCCAAAGAAATCAACAAAGATCGGTTCTCAGGTCATTGTACTTAGCCCTCTGAACCATGTAAAAAAGGAATAGCCATAAATTGTTAGTACATGCCAACAGCAAGTTGCCAATTATTGGGCTACAAATCATAAGACATTCTAATCACAGTTTGTACTGTCCTTTTTATATTCTAAGAATATAAACATCAGACAACAGTTTGTACTGAAGATGAGGAATTAGTCTCATGAACATAAACATTAGGCAACAATAGTATGCTACTTCCATCCTGAACTGAAAACATTCAGACAAATCTGTGTAGCCAAGCTTAGCATTTAATCCCTTAACTCTTTAAAAATACACTGGCAAGAGTCATATGCACCGATTCCTTAAGCATAAGCATAAATATGAAGGAAACAAAAACATAGACAAATGCAGTAATATCATGGATAAGTCAAACTGGCATCACAAACTTGCTATTGACATTACAATTTGTCCTTTTTATATTCTAAAGAAGTGGCATCACAGTTCTTATTTTTTCTAGCAAAACCTTTCATGGTTCAAACAGACAATTCGGAGGCCAAACTTGGGTTTATAAAGCAGAAGTATGCATATCAGGCTGTGTCGATAGGCTATGTTGGACCTAGAACCAGTTTTTTGGTGAAGCTGCACTTGGCCCCGGTTATCTTTATTCTTCAAAGACCTTTCCTGCACCACAAATGCAATTCTAATTTTTAGTTCACATGCACAAATTGTTTGGATATTAACAAAGGCACTGATGCAAGGCATGGACCTGATTCTTTGGGTCAAACCAATACTCTACAAGCTTGGTCCACTCCTCTTTCTTCATTTTAGGTGGAGGGTCTTTAGCCAACATCTGTTCCATTGTCAGGGACTCGTCGAAGTACTTCCTCTTTAGGTGATACCTCTACTGCCTTACTCCCTTCTTAATGATATCAGTGCATGCTAATTTGCTATGTTCCTCGTTTGAAACATCAACATCCAGCCTAGACTGCAACAACACAAATCATATGTATTAGACACAATTTTTTATATGGGAGTAGAGGTAGGAATGGAAGAAAGTAGTCAGAAGAAAATAGGTGTCTCACCACCACTCTATCAAGAACTTTCTGTACTTGTGTTGGCCCTGCATCTTTTTCATACAACTTCCAAGATGTGTAGATAGGAAGTCTATCTCTAAGAGCGACACCTGTTTCTGATGCCAGCTTCACTGCATGAAGTGGGATGTTAGGTCTTTTCTTCCCTTCAGCCACTTCGATATGTAGCTTGTTCCCCTTCTTTGACTGCCTCTCTACGCCAAGGCCAATGGTTTTCTTGCGGGTTTCCTTTCGGCGTGCTGCATGGCAAACAACGTTCAAAATGGGTTAGTATAACAGCCACAAATGTTGATCTTGAATGTAGAAAAGAAAGTAATGGTTGGAAATCCAATTATTACCTGGAACTAAGTCAACTACTGGTTCTTCATCTGGGTGACCCTCTGAAATAGCGGCATCAACTTGGCCAGGTGAGTCAGTGATGTCATTGCTTTGCCTAGAGCTCTGTGCACCTAGAGAGGTTTCTGTAGGAGTTGGCTGGTTAACACTTGTTGTGGGAGTAAGTTGTGGAAATAGGGCATGGTTGGGAGTAGGACTGGGAGTACTATGGACATTGGTTGTAGTAGGTGCAGACATGGGTAGACTCGTGTTAGGTAATTGTTGGCAAATCTTAGCATATGCAAATAACATCGCAAGCGTGTTGGTATTTGCTAAGTGCAACTAAAATAAGAAGAATTCCGCAAGCGCACAGAACATACCATTGTAGCATTTTACCGGGAGTAAACCAGGTATCGTTATTTATATTTTACCACGGGGAAGCAAGGGTTAAAGAATCGATAATTCACCATCATGTATCTACTAACTTAGTAAACCAACTAGACTAAAGCGGGGGTAAATGATTTATATAAATAAAAGGTAATATAAATAATAAAGCACACATGAGAATTCTATGATAAATGAGTAGCTAGCTAGAGTGAGAGGACAACGGGAGAGATCAAGGTTCCTAACTACTTCTCTAATACTTTGGTTCTAGGATAACGGGGAATGGTTAGATATAGCGATCACACAATAGCACTTTGGAGCAGCAGGTCCTTTCCAACTCTCGAAGAAGACGGGTAAAGAGTAGTTGGGAGAAGGCTGCCGAAAGCTCTACGAAACACCAACCCGAACGTGGTGGAATACGAAGGCTGACAGGCTGTCACCTGGGGCTACCACAACTATCCGTGGGATTGGGCGCAACCTCAGGTAACCTATAGTCTAGACACCATGCCTACACTATCGATTACTACTCTAATCACTTAAGATAACTAGAGCACTCAATACGAGCGAAGATCCCATGCTAGAATGTAACAACTATACTAAGCATACATATGAAAGGAATAAAGTAGATAGAGAAGATAAATATATTGAAGCATAAGTCTTACAAGAGTAGATACAAAGACATACCAAATCTCGAAGACTTCTCGAGAACCGGAGCGTAGCTCCGCTCTCCCTAACTCCCATCTAGATCTAATCTACTACATTGGAGTGTCTAACTCTAATTCTCTAGAGAAGAGAAGTCATCCATTCAAGGGACGCCTCTACAACTCGATCCCGCCGGGAGATAATGAATTAGGGTTTAAGGGATGCCTCCTCCGGGGGGCCGGGGGCCCTGCTTATATAGCCCTCTAGGATGCACCACAGCCCTCGGATCAAACCGACCTAAACGGACGATTATTATTCATCCTCAAAGGCGGTGGAACAGGGATCCGCGAGACTCGTTCTGATTGGTCGAGATGACGGGTCGGCCGACCAAAGGTGGGAGTCGGCCGACCCTTGGCTGGGCCCAAATGGGCTCATATTTTGTGGAATGATGGATCTCTTCGTTAGCTTCGATTCGCCGCGTGGATCACCTAAATCGGAGTTCGTATGAGGGAGATATGCCCGTTTTACTCCGGACGGCTCTTGGAGCACAATTGCAATCTTCCGGATGGCGTAACTTTGTCGTCTGGACTCGATTTGGGTGAACCAAAACTCTATTTCATGTGTCTCGATGAGCTCTATGCAATGGTGCACTTTATTCCATCATTTGACATACTTCCATTTGATGATTCTGGTACTTTTCTAGTTTAGTCCCCGCAAAAAGGACATTTACCAAAACTCGTGGAATTCCATTAGTGTAAGCCCTATATCTAGAAGGTAATTATGTTTAGGTCCTTTTTCATGTCTAGTTGACGGTAAAAATTGGCACTTAACGACCGTCAACAACTCCCCCAAGCTTTCCTTTTGCTCGTCCCCGAGCAAAGATAAACTCGTGTGGATCGGGAGTTGCTACAATGCTTTCGCCTCAAAAGTACACATGCGTTCAAACAAGAACTCTCCTCCGGATTAGAGTGAACTATTCGACTCAAAACTTACTCATATTACCTTTCACCATGGGGCTTGTAACCATCACTTGGGTCTTGAGCGGTTGAAAGACAGAACGGTCAAGTCAAGCGCTATGTTTCTCGCTCTTTGATCAACTATTATTCGGAGTTTTTGCAAGATTTTCAAATAAAAACTCAGAGTTCCTTGTATGAACCTTTCAGATCTCTCATTTGTGGTATTTCTGGATCCTCTCCAAGGCATGAGTAGTGTATGCCTTCTCTCTTCTCTCAAAATATGTGGTATTTGTGGAACTAAGGCATAGTGAAAAGTGCCTTCTCTCTCTCACCCTACTTTCTAATAGGCTTATGTGGAGCTCATAGGTGGGGAGACACTCAAACTCACTTGCATATATTGCACAGTTAAACCATGGATCCAATAGGAACTAAAATAATAATAAAGTCATATGTGCATGTGAATAAGGAAATGGGATGGATGATAAGATGATGATGATAAGGAAATGATTATGAGGGTTGATCACTTGGTGAACATCTACTTCTACACTTGCTCCTTTGGGGATAACATGACTCCCTTTATTCGGAAACTTTGAAACTTCTTGAAAGGAAAGACTTGGCTACTCTTTTTCTTCTTTTTCTTTTCTTTTCTTTTTTTTTTTCTTTTCTTTTTTTTTCTTTTTTTTTTTGATAGAGCAACCAATCCTCACGAAAACGAAACTTTAACAACGGGGAGTGTATAACTTGAAATGATAATGACCGGAGCTTTTATGTAGGCAATTGGAACGGTGATGATTATTTCTAGATGTTCACTCCCGGATAGGATGGCCATGAATATTTTTGAGTGTTCACTCCCAGTGTAGGATGGCCATGAATATTTTTGAGTGTTCACTCCCAGTGTAGGAGTAGAACAATTTATGAATAAATGGAGAATGTGTATGTGCATGGATGGATGGATGGATGCGTACTCCAAGGGTAGGAGCAGCATAAGTGCGTATCTCCAGGGTAGAGACATCACAATATGTGGGGGAATGCGTACTCCCAGGGTAGGAGCAGCATAGGTGCGTATCTCCAGGGTAGAGATAGCACAATATATGGTGGATATGGATCTATATGTAGGTGGTACTTCTAGGGACAGAAGTAGCACAGAATGAATGTAACATTTATAAAATGGGTGCGTGCTTCGAGGACGAAGTAGCATAGATCAATGGATGGAGAGCACATAGTATTGACTTTAACCGCATGACGATTCCTTATGGGTCCACAAAGCATAACCACACTCAATGCCTATAAAGACTACACTCAATGCCTACAAAAATGATCTATATAAATAGATGGGTTTTCCGATCTAGTAAGCATGAATATATGGCCGTGGTAGGAATTTAAACTCTCATCATAAAGGAACTCATCATGCAGGAATTTAATATTTTCAAAGATAAATTCTCCGAACTCTAGTATCTCTAGGAACAAGATGGACAGCAGCTCAAAACCTTCCCATATCATACCCACCAACTACCTAGACTTAGATCAAGCATTCGCTACCCACAAGTTTCGGGTTCGAGCAAATCTCAAATCTAAACAGTTGTGTCTAAAACTCGGGAGAGTGCAAGGTTGAAAACTAGGTACTTGAAAGGAATTACGGTAGAGCAACTATTCATCATCTCCATGTAGAGTTTATTCTAGGGATTACTTAAAGACAGTTAATAAGAGCTCTCCAAAAGTAGAAAAGAAATCTTTACGGGTTTCTATAGTTATGCATCTTTTTTTAGTTGTTTAGCAAGCTCTATAAATAAATAGACAATTTGGAACACTTAGCTTGATACACGGGGATGCTCTCCCCCAAGCTGGATGTTGACATAGTCTCTGTGGATATTGCGACGTGCGTGAAGGAGTTCTAGTCTTCCGGAGTTTCGTGGATAGTTGCTTTGTTGGAGACAGCGTTCAACCGTTGAGGGCAGCACTTCGACAGAGACTGGACATCCTTACGTACATTAGCTCTTCTTGATCCTTTATGTTACTGAAGCTCAAATAGACAACAAAGCTTGTGGAACTGATTAAGTGTTAGTGATAAAACCTCTAAGCCTTGTCTGTCTAGAACTGTCTTAACTCAAATGTCTTCCAACAGGATCACAAGAAATATTTTTATCTTTTTATAATAAAGGATGCAAACAGAGAAAATAAATATGCTGAAAAATTATTTTTATGCCACCACAATGAATGATTATTCACATGGGGCTTAGTAGTTTTTTTGGATGCAAAATGCAGAAATCTTTATTTTCTTTTTTCTAGTGCAGAGATAGTAAAGCGAAGATGCAATTAAGATGCATGTAGGGAAAATAAATATGCTTAAAGGAAAATGCAATGCTTTGTGAAAGGAAATGCTTGATAAATACCAAGTTACCTCCTTGGCGAGGGTTCAATGATTTAAGTCCTACGAACAGGACTTCTTGTCATGTTCACTCCTTCGGTGCATCATTTGATCCCAAAGGTAGAGACCTTGAGAACTGCACCTCTTGAGATGGTAACTCTAGGAAAGGGGTCACCCATGTTCTTTTCTTATCCAACAGTCTTTATCACCGGAGTACCTTGTGATGAAGAGTAGATGCTTCTAGTGGTCCTTTACTTCTTCTTGGAGTTTGTATTACTTGATTAACCTCTCTCCTTGACTTGTTCATGAGCATCTTGTCTTCTAATTGCACTCCTTTTTCCTTCCTAGACCTTGTGCTCCACTCATTGTTTCTTCTCGGCGTGCCGGCGACGGGGCTTGAAAAGAGGAAGAGCATTGCTGGATCATTGTTTGAAGAGTCATCGGCCTTCCTCCCCCAAGCTTGACCTTGTTGTCACTCGCCACATGAAACCCAATATGAGTGTTGAGTCATCCCTCAGAGTGTGTTGTACTCCTATGTCCTTAGACACTATTTGTCCTCTGTTCTTAAGCCTTCATTTGTCTGAGAGGGACTTTTGATTATAGGTCCGTTGAGCAAAGATCTCTCTTTTGCATTCTGCTTTTGATTGTACTGTCCAATCGAGGATGAGCGTACAGACAGTTTTTCGTGAACCATTCTTGATTTTCATTGAGTCTTGGTTGACGCATTGATGTTCATTGGAGATGTAGACTCGACTTCTTCCTTGATGGTCTTTGTCTTCTAGCAGCATGGCGAAGAGTTGTACGCCATCCATCTTGATGATCAAGGAAGGAGCTTCTTTAGAATTTGTATGCATGCTTCATCTCCAATGGCTTAGGGACATCATCTTGCAACCATAGTCATGGTCCTTCAAGGCTTGGTCGGTGGTCAACCCTTGATGATGATTGGTTGACACAAGGATGCATGCCATTCCATCCTTGTCCTTGCTGCCGACATGCAAGATGGTGTCTTCGGAGTTGCTCATAGCTTGTCGCCTTAATCCACTTCTTTAAGTGAGTTCAAGATGTTGATGCTTCTTGTGGCACTTGATGCTTCTTGTGGCACTCTTGTCTTTCTCTTTGTTCCATTACTGAAGTGGCAAATTCGCAGGTGATGCCAATCCACGAATAGGCAGATCATAAGTTCTTTCAATTCTTCCTTGAACAATGGATGCGTTGTGTCTTTTGTGTGAAGTTGTTGGAATTCATCATATGCCTTGCTTCATCTCTGAAGTGTGTTCATCTCTTGACTTACCCAAATTGGATTTGAGAGTTTTCTGCAGGGGTTAGTCCAACAAAATAACCAATATCTACTAAAGCACATTTTAGTTCAATAACCAAACTAGACTCCATGTCTAATTTAATTAAGGAAGGTATTTAACCTAAGCACCACGCTTAATTTAAAAACCTTTGGAGGTATGTGCAACACTTCCAAACCAAAGCATACTATAGCAAACAAAGGTGACATGAAAGCACTATAGAGATTTACTCAAATGGAGATGAAAAAGCATGATCATTGGTGAGGGTTTTTTTTTAGATGCAAAACACATGGATGAATCTAAGAAACCAAACATGCAATGGATAAGCGAACATAAACAAGCTAAACGGTAGTGGATGCATGTAGTGGGGTGCAAGAATTTAAATGATAACTACTCATAATTTTAAAGTCCATGAGCAAGACTATCTCACCATTCTTCATCATACTTACCATGACTCACATGATGAAATTTGTGAGTGGTGCAGCATCTATGTTCGTCACTTGTGAAGTGATTTGAAATTCTTGTGACGATGACCTTTTCTACATTCTGTGAGGTGGCAGGGTTCCAATGTTGATGTATGTTGAATGTTGGGGGACCCTGGGCTCTTCAATGTCTCTTCTTTTCTTGTGGAAACTTGCCGGAAGGTCAAAACGGCTTCTTTTGTCCCGTCTATTCCACACTTAACGAACAAGGGGTAATCCTACTAAAGCTAGTGGAACACTAAACTAGCGGACATCAAGATCATTATCAAAAACTTAACACCGATTGCTTCCCCGAGAACGGCGCCAAAAATGCTTGTTGGTATTTGCTAAGTGCAACTAAAATAAGAAGAATTCCGCAAGCGCACTGAGAACATACCATTGTAGCATTTTACGGGAGTAAACCGGGTATCGTTATTTATATTTTACCACGGGGAAGCAAGGGTTAAAGAATCGATAATTCACCATCATGTATCTACTAACTTAGTAAACCAACTAGACTAAAGCGGGGGTAAATGATTTATATAAATAAAAGGTAATATAAATAATAAAGCACACATGAGAATTCTATGATAAATGAGTAGCTAGCTAGAGTGAGAGGACAACGGGAGAGATCAAGGTTCCTAACTACTTCTCTAATACTTTGGTTCTAGGATAACGGGGAATGGTTAGATATAGCGATCACACAATAGCACTTTGGAGCAGCAGGTCCTTTCCAACTCTCGAAGAAGACCGGGTAAAGAGTAGTTGGGAGAAGGCTGCCGAAAGCTCTACGAAACACCAACCCGAACGTGGTGGAATACGAAGGCCCGATTTGTCACCTCGGGGCTACCACAACTATCCGTGGGATTGGGCGCAACCTCAGGTAACCTATAGTCTAGACACCATGCCTACACTATCGATTACTACTCTAATCACTTAAGATAACTAGAGCACTCAATACGAGCGAAGATCCCATGCTAGAATGTAACAACTATACTAAGCATACATATGAAAGGAATAAAGTAGATAGAGAAGATAAATATATTGAAGCATAAGTCTTACAAGAGTAGATACAAAGACATACCAAATCTCTCAAGACTTCTCCAGAGAACCGGAGCGTAGCTCCGCTCTCCCTAACTCCCATCTAGATCTAATCTACTACATTGGAGTGTCTAACTCTAATTCTCTAGAGAAGAGAAGTCATCCATTCAAGGGACGCCTCTACAACTCGATCCCGCCGGGAGATAATGAATTAGGGTTTAAGGGATGCCTCCTCCGGGGCCGGGGGCCCTGCTTATATAGCCCTCTAGGATGCACCACAGCCCTCGGATCAAACCGACCTAAACGGACGATTATTATTCATCCTCAAAGGCGGTGGAACAGGATCCGCGAGACTCGTTCGATTGGTCGAGATGACGGGTCGGCCGACCAAGGGTGGGAGTCGGCCGACCCTTGGCTGGGCCCAAATGGGCTCATATTTTGTGGGATGATGGATCTCTTCGTTAGCTTCGATTCGCCGCGTGGATCACCTAAATCGGAGTTCGTATGAGGGAGATATGCCCGTTTTACTCCGGACAGCTCTTGGAGCACAATTGCAATCTTCCGGATGGCGTAACTTTGTCGTCGGACTCGATTTGGGTGAACCAAAACTCTATTTCATGTGTCTCGATGAGCTCTATGCAATGGTGCACTTTATTCCATCATTTGACATACTTCCATTTGATGATTCTGGTACTTTTCTAGTTTAGTCCCTGCAAAACAGACATTTACCAAAACTCGTGGAATTCCATTAGTGTAAGCCCTATATCTAGAAGGTAATTATGTTTAGGTCCTTTTTCATGTCTAGTTGACGGTAAAAATTGGCACTTAACGACCGTCAACAAAGCGCACGAAGTACCATTGTAGCTTTCACCGGAAGTATTCCAAGGTATCGTATTTATCCACAGGGAACGTGAAGTGTTCTAATCTAAAGCCAGGTAGTCCAAGGTAGGTGAAGGAAAGATAGATAGGTCCTTGGATAGTGGAACTAAGGTTCTATAGATAACTGAGCAAAGAGCGATCACTAAAGCCTCTACTTCGGGCGTCCGAGACCACCCCACTCAAGAGGGCAGGCCAGCTCACTCCTAGGTCCTATAGAGCAGAACTAACGTGGTGGAATACGTAGGCCGGACAGGGCTGTCACCACCTGCCGGCTACCACTACGATCCATTGAACTGAATGCAGACCAGGGTAATCAATAGCCTAGACCCCACGTCTGCACTATCAATCACTACTCTACCCCGTGCACAAAGTAAAGCACTTACACTAGTATATACTAAGCGGTAAGTAAATGCGAATAATAAATACTAAGCGGTAAGCAAGGAACAAAGTAAAGACTTTAATAAAATAACTGAATGCTCAATTAAAGATTCGCACTGAGTGAACTTACAAGACACGAGAGGAAGAAGGCGGAGAGACTCCGACACGCCCGATCTCCTCCCGAACATCGCCTCTCTACAACTGGAGGAGAAACTCCGCCAGAGGGACACTACTACTGATAATGAGGAGTATAATATGTGTAGGTGTGTGTTACAAATGAGGTAGAGGGGATATTTATAGTGGAGTGGTGGAGTAGGTGGAGTAGGGGCTACTCCACCGCCACGTCATCGATCTGTGTGCCCCTCCACCAAGCGTCGTTGGATCCACTGACCTCTTAACCGACTTGAATGGACGTCAGGGATGAGCTGCCAACGTCGGTGGGATGCAACCGACCAAAGGTGGGCCCACATCCCAGATCGGCCGACCTGGGTTTGACTGCCAGGTGGGCCCCACCAACCTTCTAGAAGATCCTGAGGTCGGTGGGATGCTTGGCAAGGTGAAATCCCACCAAAGTCCGGTCGGCCGACTAGACTTCTGTCACGTGGGCCCACCAGCCTTGCTCCACTACTGTCCTCACATGTCATAGAGTGTGTCTCCCAGATTTGAGCTCATTTGGACTCTTGGTTGCTTCCATGTGGACCTATGGATCCATGTGGTAAGATATTGGTCTTTGCGAGGAAGAACACTTGTGATCCAAAGGTGGCACTTGCTTGGGACTGTATTGGGGTGACTGGTGTTCTAGCAGTGTCTGAGATGGTCCCAAAGCTTGGTCGGTCGACCTACCTATGGTGGAACCAAAGGGCCATCTTTTGCAGGTAGCTTCACCATGCAATTCTAAGCACAATGGTGGTATTGGACCCACAAATGTCAGGTCGGCGGACCTGAGCCTTATGCTCATCTTTTGCACAGTGCCTTCAGAGGTTAGGACATTGATGAATGTGAAGTTGGTTTGTCCATTGGCCATCTTGGTTGGTGGTTCTATCTTCATTTGGAGCTTTCGGACACTGAAAAGTACCTGTTTTGAGTGCTGCATCCAAATACTAACATGTACATGTGGAACCAAGTTATTTGTACCTATGTCACTACTTGTTTGGTGGTTTCCTTCCAGAAAGAATACTTTGTTGACAGTTGTAATAGGGTAAAAAAAAAAGCAATATCTACTGTCAACAAGATCCCCCAAGCTTAACCTTTGCTCGTCCCGAGCAAACAATCAGACTTGGCTTCAGTGGATCAGGTGTTATCACTAAATTAACATCTCAATAGTACAAAGTGCACAACAAAGAACTTCTCTTTGAATGGAAAAATTAGCAATGCTAACACACCAATATTACTCTAGCACTCATGGGGCTTATGGCATTAATTTAGTCTTGGGATGTTGGAAGACAGAACAACTTTGACTAGAGCATCTACTTTTCTCATTCTTTTAGCAAGTTTCATGCCAGAGGTTTTTGATAAGTTTTCAAAAGAAGTCTTAATATTCCTCAAATGGTTTCCCTCAAGTTACTCAAGTGGTGTATGAATCCTCACCAAGGCACATCATGTGTTTGCCTTTCAAAAACATCCTACGTCTAATAAGGCTTTATGTGGAGCTTACGTAGGTATGTCAAGGAATAGCATACTAGCAATGCATATGTTGTCTTAGTTAAGAAAGAACAAGATCTTGGACCACGAAGAGACTCATCATACCCCCGAGATCAAGATGTAAAATGGAATGAATGGAGTGAAGGAATGTAATGGATGGTAAGGTAATGGACGAAAGGTGGATGTATGGTGGATGAGGTTGTTCCTTTATTTGATTTTATCTCTCTCTACTTCTATTGAGACAAGGCTAGCTCTCTCTTTTTTCTTTTTTTCTTTTTTTCTTTTTTTTTTCTCTCTCTCTTTTTTTGAATCTATCTAAGGAATATATGCCTAGCCTTTTTGGGATGTGTCTCACCTAACAAATGATTACTTTTGAGAGAGGATTTCAACTTTGGAGCATGAAGCAACCTATATGATGGAAATTGTGAAGGTGTGTACTTCCAGTGTAGAAGCAGCACAAGAATGGTGGTATGGATGATGATGTGTGCTTCCAGGGTAGGAGTAGCATAATGATGATGGTAAAATGCGTACTCCCAGGGTAGGAGTAGCATAATGATGGAGGTGAGATGCATACTCCCAGGGTAGGAGTAGCATAATGATGGTAGTAAGATGCGTGCTCCCAGGGTAAGAGTAGCATGGTTGCGTACTTCCGGATTAGAAGCAGCATATTTGGTGGTCTGTGGATCTTGATCTTAGGGCCATGACAAACCTCTAACATAGGTTCTACAAGTCTTAACCAAACTCAATGCAAGCAAGTAGCTTATGTAGAAGGCTTTTTGATATGCAAGGTATATATGGCCGTGGTAGGAATTTCAACACCATTGAGGATCAATTAAGTTTTTATTCATTTTCAAAATAAATTCTCTGGCAATCATGTGTGCTTAGAACAATAGTATAGAGCTCTTATCTTAACTATCTCATATCTCACAACAACTTAGACTTTGTTTTAGCACTTGCAACCCACTACTGATCAAGTTCATGATGGATAAGAGTGCCAAGTAATCCATACTTAGAGAAGTGCTAAGTTGTAAACAAGCATTAGAGAAACATTAACTAGCAATTTAGCAATCATTTCCATAGGAAGAAGAGCACTCAAGAAGCATGCTATAGATAAGCCTTTTTATTATAATTAAATTTTTATTTTATTTATAAAGTAATAAAGTAAATAAAAGAAAATGCAAGATAGAGGACATACCTTGGATAAACTTACCTTAGTGGGGGAGAGGATCTCCCCCAAGCTTGGCTTTTGCTCATCTTGTATAGTTGTAGAAGTTGGGCGTTTTGTTGAGCCAAGCTTAATGTTGTCGATGAGGCCGTCCATGTCCATCTTTTGATGGCGACTCTCCCTCATCGTCTTCTTCTACACTTTCACTGCGGGTCCGCTTGTTCTGCAACACTTTGGCTTCTTGCACATGCGGTCCACGAGGGCCGGATATGAGGCCGCTTCTGGGACTCTCTTACTCTCGGTGGAGGTGCACCAGGCAATTATTGGGTGGAACAACTTCTTCTCTTAGCTGCAAAAGGTGAGACAACACAAGGACACACTAGGGAAACAAAGATTAGTGTTAGCATTATTCCTCCCACGTGTTAGTGGTCCTTGTGGGGCATAGTCACTCCCACAGCAAGGTATGCTAGTGGGTAGTGACACACGCCATACTTGCTCTTTGAGCAAGACAACTTCCTATTGCTACTGGAAGAAGGGTGTTGGCTTGTGGTATGAATGATGAAAGGGGTAAAGGATGGATTAATGGATTGATGAACTACTGGACCACTAGGTTCTAGATCAAGAACAGCTACAGTTCCCCGGCAACGGCGCTAGAAAGCTTGCTGGCAAATCTTATCATATGCAAATAACATTGCAAGCGCACGAAGTACCATTGTAGCTTTAACCCGAAGTATTCCAAGGTATCATATTTATCCACGGGAACGTGAAGTGTTCTAATCTAAAGCCCGGGTAGTCCAAGGTAGGTGAAGGAAAGATAGATAGGTCCTTGGATAGTGGAACTAAGGTTCTATAGATAACCGAGCAAAGAGCGATCACTAAAGCCTCTACTTCGGGCGCCCGGGACCACCCCACTCAAGAGAGCGAGCCGGCCACTCCTAGGTCCTACGAGCGGAACTAACGTGGTGGAATACGTAGGTCGGACGTGGCTGTCACCACCGCCGGCTACCACCGCGATCCGTTGAACCGAATGCGAGACCGGGGTAATCAATAGTCTAGACCCCACGTCCACACTATCAATCACTACTCTACCCCGTGCACAAAGTAAAGCACTCACACTAGTATATACTAAGCAGTAAGTAAATACTGAATAATAAATACTAAGTAGGAAGCAAGGAACAAAGTAAAGACTTTAATAAAATAACTGAATGCTCAATTAAAGATTCGCACCTGAGCTAAACTTACAAGACCTGGAGGGGAAGAAGGCAGGAGAGACTCCGACACGCCCGGATCTCCACCCGAACATCGCCTCTCTACAACTGGAGGAGAAACTCCGCCAGAGGGACACTACTACTGATAATGAGGAGTATAATATGTGTAGGTGTGTGTTACAAATAAGGTAGAGGGGGTATTTATAGTGGAGAGGTGGAGTAGGTGGAGTAGGGGCTACTCCACCACCACGTCATCGATCTGTGTGCCCCTCCACCATGCGCCGTTGGATCCACCGACCTCTAAACTGACTTGAATGGACGTCAGGGATGAGCTGCCAATGTCGGTGGGATGCAACTGGCCAAAGGTGGGCCCACATCCCAGGTCGGCCGACCTGGGTTTGACTGCCAGGTGGGCCCCATGGACATTCTAGAAGATCCTGAGGTCGGTGGGATGCTTGGCAAGGTGAAATCCCACCAAAGTCCAGTCGGCCGATCGGACTTCTGTCACATGGGCCCACCAGCCTTGCTCCACTGCTGTCCCCACATGTCATAGAGTGTGTCTCCCAGATTTGAGCTCATGTGGACTCTTGGTTGCTTCCATGTGGACCTATGGATCTATGTGGTACGATATTGGTCTTTGCGAGGAAGAACACTTGTGATCCAAAGGTGGCACTTGCTTGGGACTGTATTGGGGTGACTCTGGTGTTCTGGCAGTGTCTAAGATGGTCCCAAAGCTTGGTCGGTCGACCTACCTTTGGTGGAACCATAGGGCCATCTTTTGCAGGTAGCTTCACCATGCAATTCTAAGCACAATGGTGGTATTGGACCCACAAATGTCAGGTCTGCCGACCTGACCCTTATGCTCATCTTTTGCACACTGCCTTCAGAGGTTAGGACATTGATGAATGTGAAGTTGGTTTGTCCATTGGCCATCTTGGTTGGTGGTTCTATCTTCATTTGGAGCTTCCAGACACTGAAAAGTACCTGTTCTGAGTGTTGCATCCAAATACTAACATGTACATGTGGAACCAAGTTATTTGTACCTATGTCACTACTTGTTTGGTGGTTTCCTTCCAGAAAGAATGCTTTGTTGATAGTTGTAATGGGGTAAAAACAAGCAATATCTACTGTCAACAGTAATCTAGGAGCAAGAACATATGGGTTTGCACCAGGCGAAGACCTGGGTGCAGTAGCCTTGGAGATTCTTGTAGGACTAGGCAATTTGTTTGGAACTAGACTGCTCATGGTGATATTAGGAGGGCCAGGCTCTGTGCTTGTAGTTTCTGTGGCACTGGAAATGGTATTGGTTATAGGGTTGGCTTTTGGGGTGTTCTTAGGAGGCAAGGGCAATCTTTGCCTAGGTGGTGGACGGCTTCCAGGCGAAGGCATTGCTGCTGCTGCCTGCAGCCTAGTCAATCTGCCAGGCGTGCATGGTGGCTGCTGCTTTGCAGCTTCTATTTGTGATAGCTTTTGCTTCTTGGGCTGAGGGCGAGTTCCAGGAACCATCGCTCTTACCTGCGAAGAGAAACATGAATCATATCAAATAAGGAACAAGTGTGACGTATATTAAATGTGTACAATGAAGAACATGATTGGAATAGATTTGCTAGATAACTGTTAATTGGCCTAATAATGCATCTCACCTCAGTTTCAGCCTCATTATTGAGGTCATCATTAGATTCATCATCGTTATCAGATTGTTTATCAATGTCAGATGATGGGTCGTAATCATTGTCAGAATCAGACACTACTTCCTTCCTTCTTTTTCCCTTTTCCTTTTTCGAAATAACATCGCTAACTTCCTTTGCTAATATTGGAATACCCAGGGACATAAAATGTTCCTGGATTTTCCTTACGTTTTCATCCCTTTGGAGCTCATACGGGTTTTTTGACATATCTGATATTACTTAGTTTCAGCAAATGCAGAGAGATCAGAAACTGATTCAGTTTCTGTAAAAGTGTTGGAAAATTATTAAGAAATCAGTATGCTTTCAAATGGTAGAAAACAAAACAGAATAGATACACATATGGTATAAGAAACAAGACAAAATAGACACATCCAAGTGTTTGATACTACACAGAACAAACAGAGAAAACATCTAGATACTTTGAAGACTATCACATTCTAAGATGAGTATGCCATATATGCACACACATATACTCAGTCAACCACTTATACTATATATATAGCCTGTCAATTTTAGTCTAGAAGGACAACAGACATATATATAGCCTGCATCCTAGTCAATCTGCCCATCTCAGTTGCAGCCCATCTTACAAATGTAACTTGAGTACTGAAATTGTGTCATATGGATGTAGAAACTGAATGACCAAACAGGACCGGGAAAAAACTGAATGACCAAACAATTGGAAAAAATTGTGTCACACACACAAGTAGCAACATCTTTTTATAGAACCACAAGAAGGAAAAAAACTGAATGACCAAACAAGGCCGGGGAATGGAGGACGGTACCTTCAAATACTGAATGGAGGTCGAGGAAGAAACAAGGCCGGGGCAGCGCGTCGTCGGAGGGACCAGGAACGGTAGGGGTTCCCAGCGGCGTCGAAGGAGTCTGGGTTCCCGGTTGCATCGGAGACCGGGTTCCCAGCGGCTTGAGCGGCAACGGCGTCTGAGTTCGAGTTCCCGGTGGCGTCGGAGTCCGGGTTCCGGGTGGCGTCAGAGTCCGGGTTCCCGGGTGCTAGAGCGGCTGCGTCTACGGCCTCCGGCGTCGCGGTGGCTTCGTGGCTTGCGACGGAGCGGAGCTGATGGGGTGGTGGCGGTGGGGTGGTGCAGAGGCGGCGCTAGGGTTAGGATGGCGGCGGTGTGGTAGGGGTGCGCTAGGGTTAGGATGGCAGCGGGGAGTTGGTCAGCGTGGAGTAGAGGGGTGCATGCGGCTAGGGTGGTGGAGGCGGCGGGCGGTCCGGCGACCAGGGAGCTCCCGGAGGTGGCGGCGGGGTGGCGGAGAGGCGGCGCTAGGGTTAGGATGGCGGTGGGGTGGCAGGGCTGCGCTAGGGTTAGGATGGCAGCGGGGTGTTGGTCAGCATGGAGTAGAGGGGTGCATGCGGCCAGGGCGGTCCGGCGACGAGGGAGCTCCCGGAGGTGGCGGCGGTGGGCGGCATGGAGGCGAGTCGAGGAGAAGTGTGGTGGAGATTGGGGATTTTTCCCCTGTCTGGATAGGGTAGGGGAATGGATTTTGGCGGCTTGAGCGGGAGGGATGATGGGTCCCAAGTGTCGGTGAGGGAAAATGGGCGGGAGAGGGAGTGGATGGCAAGCGAAAATTTGGACTGGCGTGATGGGTCCCAGGTGTCGATGGCAGGGGCTGCGCAGGGTACAATGTTGTCCTGACTTGTTGGGTCCACTTGTCATTGTCCATTTTATTTGTATTAGGAGCTGTAATGGCAATTTGAGGCACTAAATTTTTTCAAAATAACATGTGTTCAACACAAAGATTGCATAACTCATCAATATGAACAAATTTTATTTTGGTCATTTGGTCATATGATAATTTGAAAGTAACTTTGTTCCTTAACCTGCACATCTCACTTATAGTCCTAGAAACTATAGGAGAGAATGTAAAATTTATGAAGTACTTTACAACCATTTTCTCGGATGAACAAATGATCTATACAAAAGTTGTACATTTTGATGAGTTGTCCAACCTTCATGTTGATGACTTTATCATCGAAATGATCTTGAGGGAGTAAATTGCGGTTCTAAATTGAATTTGTTTTCAAATCTAATTTTCAAATGTGTAGACTTTGATACATGTAAATTTGGTCAAAATCAATGCCATATGTTGGTACATCATCATTTTAGAAAATTTTAGAAAAAAAGCACCGATTTGGAGTTAGCATGTGGGAGAAAAACATGTTACAAGTTTCGCCAAAGATTAAAAAAATAAATGCTGTTTTCAAATGAATCCACACGAAGGGATCCTAATGTGAAGGGTGGGCCCACTTGTCATTGGTAGAAGGTATCATAGAAGGAGAAGTTTTTTTTGACAAATATAGAATGAGAAGGTTGTTTAGCTTAACGTGGATAAGAAACAGAGTGAGTCACCCACTCTGGTTGGCCATGCACTCGGGCGACACTGCCTCCATCTTCGCCGGTGACACGTCGTCCTCCTCTCCGGCCACCCAGCCTCCATTGAGCCCGGTGACCCCCACGAGCATCGCCGCCCACACTGCTAGGGCCCTCGCCGTCCTCCGCGTAAGCTGCATCAGCCCTCGCAGTCCTCCCTCACCGCCCTCGCCAGATGCAGCAAGGCCGGCGACCCCAGATGCACCCCCTTGCCGCCCAACTCCGCTAGCAGCCGCGCTGGTCTAGCAAGGTGGTGGTGCCGCGTCAGCCCCGGGGTGGTGGTGGTGGTGCCTCGATGGGCTCCAATCTTGTCCCGCGCCTGTCCCACATCGGGCACCAATGCCGGCCCTGTGGTGGTGACTGGGCGTCCCCGCGGTGGTGCCTGGCTGGCCCTGTGGTGGTGACTGGCCGTCCCCGTGGTGGTGCCTCGACGGCCACCCGTGGTGCGGCCTGCCTCATGTCCTCTCCCCCCACCAGCACCATTGCTAGCTATCGACAAGGTGATGATTTTTCACTTGTTGCTTGAATTTGATGAGAAAAAATAAGTTTGTAATATATTTGATTGCATCTAAATATGTTCAGGACAAGATGGATAGAAGCTGGATTTATAACAGTAAACCATTTTCACGGGAGTTTACATTGGGAGTTGAGCAATTCATGGAACATGTAAGAGGTACATTCAGTCCAGATGAGAATATCAAGTGCCCTTGCTGAAGATGCTTGAACGAGCAAGAGAAAAGCCAAGATGATGTCTTCGAGGATATCAAAATCCATGGCATGTCTAGGTGCTATACTAGGTGGATTTACCATGGAGAGGAGGCTGTTGTAGAAGATGGAGAGGAAGCAGACATTGGAGAAGATGGAGAGGACGATGTTAGACAAGATGATGATGGACAAGATGTTGGAACAGAAGACATGTCATGGGATGGTGAGCTTGCTGCTGACAATGCACCACTCGACGAGGAACACGACAAGCTGAAGGTGTCATAGATGATGGTGAAAGGAGTGTTCAGGGGTTGATTGAAGATTTGCACGACGCATCGAGACATGGCTTCGGTGGTAACTTATATAAACAACTCATGGAAGAGGCAAAGCGTGAACTTTATCCAGGTTGCACCGAGGAGAGTAGGCTTTCTTTCATTATTAAACTGCTGCATATAAAAGTGTACAATCAGATTACAACATCTGGATTCAATGCATTCCTTGAGTTGCTATCTGATTCTTTGAAGAATGTGCCTGGACTTCCTAGGTCCTATAACGAGATGAAAGCTCTACTTCGGAAGCTTGGTTTTGGTTATGTTTCTATTGATGTGTGCAAGTATGACTGTGCTTTGTTCTGGGGGGACAATGTCAAAGATGATCATTGCCCAGTTTGTGGGTTCACAAGGTGGAAAGTGAACAAGGACGGCAAAAAGAAAGTTCCTCATAAGGTCCTTCGTTACTTTCCAATAATTCCACGCCTTCAAAGGTTTTTTTTGTCAAAGCAGCGAACACAATATGCAAGATGGCACAAGGAAAAAAGGGTAGCAGTTGAGAATGAAATGAGACATCCTGCTGATGGGGAAGCTTGGAAAGATTTTGATGAGAATTTCAAGTCTTTTGCAGATGATCCCCGAAGTCTGAGGTTAGGCATTGCTACTGATGGATTCAACCCATATGGTCAGATGAGCAATTCATATAGCATATGGCTAGTGATAGTGATACCATACAATTTTCCACCATGGATGTGTATGGACCAGTCCAATTTTCTACTAGCTTTACTAATTCCAGGAAAAAAATCACCGGGCAAAGATTTCCATGTGTTCATGCAGCCTTTGATAGCAGACATGATAGAGCTTTGGAAGGGTGTAAAAACTTATGATGCAGTTGAAGGCAAAGACTTCAAACTGCGTGCAGCGATTCTGTGGGGAATCCATGACTACCCTGCATTAGGCACCATGTCAGGCCGAACCACTAGGGGTTATTTTGCATGTGTGTATTGTGATGAGAATCCATGCTCCTGCGGTCTTAGAAACAAAATTGGTTTCATAGACTATAGGTGTTTCCTACATGACAACCATGCATGGAGGAAAAGCAAAACTTTCAATGGCAAGCATGAAAAAAGAGAGAAGCCAAGGAAATTTAGTGCAGATGAGGTTATGGCAAGGATGAATGAAGTTTGCTATGTTCCAGGCAAGAACCCAAAGTTGCCAAAACCAAGAAAACGACGCCGTGAGGATGGACCAGTATGGCATCTGAAGGATAGCTTGTATGATTTGGAATATTGGCCAACACTGAAGCTACCACACAACCTTGATGTCATGCACATAGAGAAAAACATTTGTGAAAATATTTTGTCAACTCTACTTAATATTCCAAACAAGACAAAGGACACCATCAATGCTAGACTAGATTTGGAGGATAGAGGCATGAGAAAAGAGCTTCATTTGCTAGATGAAAGTGGTACTTCATCATCAAAGCCAAAAGCTTGTTATGTTCTAAATCCAGGAAATAGGAAAAGTTCTTGCAATTTGCGAGCAATGTTAAGTTTCCAGATGGCTATGCCTCCAATATATCAAGGTGTGTCAGTTTGGAGGGAGTAGGATCAATGCATGGGCTGAAAACACATGATTGTCATATAATGCTGCAACGTATCTTACCAGTTGGGCTTCGTGGTTTGGTGCGCAAAGATGTATATGAAGCAATTGCTGAATTGGGTAGGTTTTTTAGACAACTTTGCTCCAAAACTCTAAAGGTTGATGCACTACACTAGATGAAGGAAGATATTGTGCTTAACCTATGCAAACTAGAGAAAATTTATCCTCTAGCATTCTTTGATGTTATGGTTCACCTAGCAGTACACTTACCTGATAAGGCACTCCTTAGGGGACCGGTGCAGTATGGATGCATGTATCCAATTGAGAGAAGGTTGGGCACCTTTAAGCGTTTCGTCCGCAATCAATCAAGACCTGAAGGATGTATTGCAGAGGCATACACTGCCTATGAGTGTATGACACAGTGCTCAACATATTTTAGTGACATCATCAGTAGGTTCACTAGGCCTGAAAGAAACTTAGATGGAGAAGAGAACTTAGATGGTTACTCAATTTTTTGCCATGGCATCAACCTATTGGGTGGTGCAAACTTTCATTACCACGAAGATTATGACTCCATGGTTTGGTTTGTTCTCAATAACTGCGAAGAGGTTAATGAATACATAGAGTGAGTAATTCCAGTCATTTCATTTCACCCATCTTTTTTCTATACTAGCTAGTGTCCCAATATAACTAATTATCTTCTTCCTTTGCAGCATATATTGGGCAGAATTACAACAACAAGGGGTCAATGATGTTGAAAGGATAATGTCAACACAGTTCGCTGCATGGTTCGAGGATCATGTGTGTGCAACTTCTACAACATTTCTTGCTAATTTATGATATAATACATTTTGAAACTCACTTACTCTGTATGTTTTCAACGTGCAGATTACCAGATTGAAATATGAAGGCGCCACACATGTTGATGAAGACCTGTACTCACTAGCATGTGGGCCGGATCCGCGAGTACGTTCATACATGTCCTGTATAATCAATGGGGTACGGTACCACACTTTGGCTCGTGATGAACACAGGAAGACACAGAACTCCACCATTAAAAGTGGAGGTACTCACGGTGATGAGACAATTGACTTCTATGGGACAATCACAGACATTATTGAGTTGACTTACAATAGGAACAGCAAAGGTCGTAGAACTGTTGTCTTATTACGGTGTGAGTGGTACCGTCTAGAGGGAAGAACACACCAGATGAAAAATGATGGTTACTTCAAGAGCATAAACATCCAAGGCCGATGGTATAAGGATGATCCTTTCATTATGGCCACAGATGCTTCACAAGTATTTCTCTTGGAAGATACAAAGCTAGGTCAAAGTTGGCGAGTGCTACAAGAATTTGGCCACCGACATATATTTGATGTCGAAGAGTCTGACACAAACAAACCAGTCCATGAACAAATACAGATGAGATGTCAAGAGGCATACCAAGAGGAGCATATTTCAGTTACAGGTGCATTGGAAGACATTCATCCTGAGATGGATTCGATGCACATGGAGAATAAACCAGGCAGCCCTATTAGTAGAGATCTTGTTGAGAGCATCCGTCGAAGAAAACATACAACTCATGATGATGAAGTAGACTGCGTACCTAAAGATGAAGATGAAGATGAAGATGAAGATGAAATTTTCCTTGAGTACCATAGTCCAGAAGAAGACAACACTTCAGGAGTGGACAGTGATGTTGACTGACCATTTCATTTGTGGAGATTATTGATCCATGAACTTCTCTATTATTGATTTTGTTGTATTTGAATTATACTACTACATTTGTATCTTAAGTAACAAATTGTAAGACCTTGTCTGCAATGGTTCTATTTCCAGTGCATAGTTCATGTGTGAAGCAAGTTACAGTTCCTAGAAATCATGCACATGACAGAAGTTGTAGTTCCCAGATTTTTGTCTTTCATGACACATGAAAATGTCATGTAATGGCCATAATTTGTCATGGAATGTATAAATTTGTCACAAAATGTTCTGGCTAGAACATGGATATATGCAATGCTTTTGCCCAGAAATGCTTATGTCACATGGATATACACAATGTCATGGAAAGTGTACAATATGTCACAATAGATACATGCATACATGCTGCCTTAATTTCATGCCAAATAGGCTACACAATATATGTCTTAGGGCACAAAGGCCCATACATCATACATAGCCAAATCTTGCATAATAGGTCCAGTACAACACATTCTCTTCAATACACACCTAGCCTTCATCATCCTTGCCTACTTGAACAGTACAGCTACAACCAAGATAATGGCCAACAGTAGAAAGAGTGTTACATTCACACATCCACAGAATAGACAAATGTAGCTTGCCATGCCATCTCCATTCTTCCCTACCAATTCATTCAGCTTTTTTAGGTTTTCTTCCAAGCTATCAATTTTTCCCATGACCTTGGGAACTTCTGTTGGCTTCGCAGCTGGTGGCAAATATCCATTGTCCTCAAGATAGGCTGCATATTCTTCCTCAAACCAATAGCTATTACATCTCCCCTGCATCCACATTGCAAATCAATTAAATTTGGGCAATCAAGATTGAAAATTGGAGTCCAAACAAAATCGACCGTCACATCACTCACATAGCTTTGCCTAGGACACTTGAAGTATCTCTTTCCATGATTATACTCAGATTTTGTGGTAGTGGCAGGAAACACCCTCCTATCCTTACATTCTGGGCACTTTATCAACGGCAACTGCGACACTTCATCGATCGGTGCCTCCGGATCCACAGTTCCAGTCATATCAGGTGCTGACTGCCGAGTGCGAGTGGTACATGATGATGCTGCCTGCGACATGAGGCCTGACAAAGAGACATGGGGCTCATTAGCTCATCATGAATAGCATGGACAATTTATGATTGGAATTGGAAAAAAGCTTAGAGCAGCTAATAGTACTAACTTGGACACGAGCTCAGGTAAATTAGAAAAATACCTACTAAACATCATTGCACAAAGAATAGTACTAAACTTGGACATCGGCAACACGAGAGAAAAAAATGCTTCTCAATTAATGTAACCGGGCAAGTGATGGCACGCAGGTTTCTCAAAGTGTGCATGTCTATTTCTCCCAAGTTCCACGGACCCGTGTAACTAAGTACCAAAAAAAGAGCTTTTCTTTGTCTTTGTAGCATTTGTCTACTCCCTCCATCCTAGAAAATGGCCAAGCACCATACATGGATGAATTGTGGCATCGGTCACCATACAATTTTATCGATATCAATCATCTTAACTTGTTCTTTATGAAGTTCATCACTGAAAAAGAGCTATGGACACTTGTTGGAACCATGCTTATTTGTTTGATCAAGGAAAACACTGAAAGCTCGGCAGTAGCAGGCCGGGCCAGCTAGCTAGATGATGGAGGGCGCCATTACCTGAGGGGGGTTTCAGTTGAACTCCTCCCCCACCGCACAACACGAACACCAACTCAGATGGGCTGATTCCACGGCCATCTGATGAACTGGGGGAGAGGGGAAGCTATCTATCCTGTCAAACAAGGCAGCTGGAGATCACTCACCACCAGCAACAGACGAGGCCGATGACCGACGGCGATGGCCGGACCGCGGACGGCTGGATCTCCGCTCCGCTCGACCCGTCGAGGAGCGGCGCCGTGGCGGGTGGAGGGAGGATCCGGCGGGCGCAGGGTAGGAGGGGCCGTCGCGACGCCGGGAGGGGGCGGCGGCGTGGTGCGGGGACGAGGCGGCGGCGTGGTGCAGGGACGGGGCAACGGCACGGGGACGGGATGGCGGCGTGCTGTGTAAGAGAGTGGGGATGGCCGATGTGAGGAGGAGAGGGGAAAGTGAAGGATGGGTCCTCCTGCAGAGGCATATTGATGTTGGGGAAGGTTTTTTTTTTAAATAACTTAACATGACAAAGTAAAATTGTCACCCAAACACCAGAGAAATCATCACGGAAACAACGACGTCAATCGACTACTGGGAACTGACAATTTATGACGATAGTTGATACCTTTATGTGACACGAGAAACCACATCGTCATAAATATTGCATGGCCTTACAACTTTGTGACGACAGATGACATTTTGTCACATTAAGTAAACTTTATATGACAAAACATGGCTTTGTCATGACCATTTTTGTCATAGAAAGTAAGGTTTTTTGTAGTTCACGGCCGTCTACATCTGACGTCTGGGAGGACTTCCAGAAGATCTTCAAAATGGGTCCCAAAGGTAAGCAGGTAAGGGTCATCACTATCTGCATCCATTGCAAGAAACGTTACTCGGTAGATCATCTGGTGGCACTGGCCATCTTCGTCATCATAGGGACAAATGTGCTAAGAGGAGGGAGAAAACTAGGGGATTAAGTCAGTCATAGATTTCTTTTAATCCTGATGGTTCTATGCATTCTTGGGATTACTGTCCTAAGCGTGCTCATAATGAACTATGTAGACTGCTGTCTAGGGTTGATGTTCCTATTAGCTTTGGTGAATGTGCTGCTTTTGAGGATTATATTGTTAATGCTCACAATCCTAAGTTCAAGGTTGTCTCAACACAAACCACAACTAGAGACCTGACCAAAATGTTTGCTGATAGGAAGAGCAAGCTTGTTGAGCTTCTGTCATCTGATGCTGTTAATTGTGTGTGTCTTACTTCTGATATTTGGTCTGGCAAAGCTAAAGAGGACTTCCTTCGTGTTGTTGCTCATTACATTAACCCTAACTGGCAACTAGAGAAAAGGGTTCTTGGTCTTGTGCTTATTGACTGTTCCCACACTAGACAAAACATTGCTGATAGAGTTTATTCTGTTCTTCATGAATATGGTGTTCTTGAAAAGGTGTTTGCTGTTACTTTGGACAACGCTTCATCTAATGTTGCTGCCATGCGTATGCTTAGACCTATTTTGGCTAAATATCTTGGTCTTGAGGTCCCTGTAGAGGATCCAAGACAACCTGAGTCTGCTGTTACCACTATGTTCTTGCATCAGCGTTGTGCATGCCATATTATCAACCTGATTGTTAAGGAGGCACTTGAGTATCTTAAACCTTTGCCTGAAGTTTTTAGAACTGCAATATCATGGCTGAACTCATCTAACCCCAGAATTGCAGCATATAAGAACTTCTGCATTGCTTCATCTGTTAGACCTAGAAAGTTTCAGTTGGACATGGAAGTCAGGTGGAACTCTACATATCTCATGCTTAAGAACTTGTTTCCTCACAAGGTACCTTTCACAACTTTCATACACGCAAACTATCCTAGAGGTGAGCAAAGTGAGTTGCTTCTTACTGAACATCATTGGGCTGTTGCTGAAAAAGTTTTTAAGTTTCTTGAACTGTTCTATTTAGCTACTGTTGACCTGTCTGGTATTTACTACCCTACATCTCCACTCATGCTTCATTACCTGATTAAGTTAGCTATACATTTGAAAGATTATGCTAATGATGCTCACTTGAGAAATGTTGTTCAACCTATGCAAGACAAGTATAATAAATACTGGAGGGACATACCTTTGTTGTATTCTTTTGCATTCATCTTGGACCCTAGAACTAAGATGAAAGGTTTTACTATGTTTTTGAGGAAGCAGGGAATCTTACCGGCCAAACATTATACTTGCTTTCCAGGTTGGCACTAGAGCAAGGCTTACCGATGTTTACAATAAGTATGATGAGAAATATGGGTGTCGGGTTGAACAGGGACTGCCCTCAAAACCTTTCTCGGTAGAAAAAGGTCTACACAGGGATGAAATATATGATGATGATGATGATTCTGTGGGAGTACTAGTACTTCAATGTTGCATTCTTCTCTTAACTTTGTCTAGAGACACATCTCACTCTTGCTTTATCGCATCTTTGCTACTTCTTCAACTTCTATGTCTTCGAACTTGTCTCATACTTGGACCGTGACACTTGTTAGCCGTTTAGATGATTCATTTGACATCTTGAAATGGTGGCATGAGCACAAACTTACATATCCAAAGGCTGTCCATCTTGGCTAAGGATGTTTTAACTACTCCCGTGTCTACTATATCTTCGAATCTACGTTTAGTATGACCGGGATCATGGAGGACCGGCGGAGGAGGCTGAAGGCGGAGACGGTGGAGTGGCTAACCTGCATCAAGGACTGGGAAATAGCGGAGGCAAGGCTGCAACACACTGTTGAGGACAAGGAACTTGAAGATGAATTTGAGAATCTCTGGCTTGACTAGTGCTCCTGCCGCCAAGGTATCATAACCTTCTTCCTCTTTTACTTCTACCTGATTAGCTCTTCTTTGACTTCTCTAGTTCATTTGCTAACTAATGCTAACTATGCAGCTGGCCGGTTGGGACTTGGGAGCAAAGAGCTTGAAGCATTAGTTCATCTACCTTAGTTTAGTCTTTACTATTCTGCTTGAACTTGGGTTGTAATATGAGAACTTGGACAATGGTGAATGATGTAAGAACTTTGAACTTTAGGGAGCTTGGCTGTACTCTTTTTCCTGCCTAGGGTTTCTCACAAGGGTGAGTTTTACCTAGGGAGGTTTTAATGAGGCATTGCACAAGCTCCCCATTTAATCATTTGTTTTTAAATATTGTGTCATTTGCTCACTTAAGTTAGAACTTAGCTTAATCTTTAACTGTTTTTGCCGGCTTAGTGCCTGGGCCTGCACGGGCATTGGCGTGCTGCCGTGCCTGCTGGCACGGCACGGCACGGTTTGGCCAGGATAGGGCCGTGCCTGGGCCACTGAAGTGGCACGGCGGCACTATCAGGCACAGCACGGCGGGCCGCCGTGCCGACCGTGCCCGTGCCTTGCCGTGCCGTGCCTCGCCGTGCCCGGGCTAGCGCCGTGCCGGGCGGCCCGTTTGGAAAACTTTACCTAACACGTACGACAACATGAGGGTCTTTTGCTGACATAAATGCCACTAGCTAGGTCGACTCAGCTCTGCTCTCCGTGTTGTCGAAGCTGAAGGTGGGGAGTGACGACGGGAAGAACACGACGCTCCAGGAAGTGGATGGATCAGTTCATAGACAGCAGTCAAAGATTAAAGCTTTCAGAAGAGGGAGAAGGCTATACAGCAAGGGCCTCTAGTGGTGCACCGATCGAGCACATATCAAACTAGTTCACCAACCCATGCTCTTGCATGGGTTAGAATCTTATGAGACAACTAAAATAATTACTTATATTAGATTATTAAGAAGATTTATATTAAATATCTTTTCCTCTTCACTAATATTTAAAAAATAGCTACAGGTGTACACTCTACAACCTATATTTAATGGTGATAATCTTTCAAATTTTGACTTATATGCTTTTCTCATCTATATCTATACTTTTCTTTCTTATTGGATCTATGTGTACCTCCAATATAAATATAGTTGAAATATTTGGACAACTATGAAACTTTTAGGTGTACTAACCTAAATTTTTGTTCTTTTCCCTGAATTCTAAATTTATTAATTCCTCAGATACAGTACCTTTCATTTTCAATGTTGACTATAGTCTACCGAATTGATATTGAAATATTTCAGGTTTTTGTAAATATTTCAGGTTTTTGTAAAACTTTTATGACCTATCTTTTTTATTTCTACTACTATTTTCATGAATAACATTTTGTATGACTAATTTTTTAGCACCAAATGTATCTCGTCGAATCATAAATGAACTTAAAGTGCATAAACTCTTATTTCACCCATCTATGTGATATCAAGAAAATCTAGACTTCAACCTTTAATTTCATAGTTTTTACATGTATTAGTTTGGAATTCAAATACTTATTGTATTATTTATTCAGAAAATTTAAGTTTTAATTTATTGAAAGAATATATTAGGTTGTAGGCTACCCTCTCAGTTTTGAAAATGTCATAAATAGTTGTTTTAGCATCCACCATGGCACTCAAGATTTTTAATTATTGTATCGTACTACTGCGGTTTTATTAAACAAATAATTCTTAAAATTAAGTTAATACATGTTATATTGTTTCGATCTAAATGTTTTAGTTTTTTTCATGACAGGCTTGTAAAGTTAAAGTGAGTTGTACGTGTCATTGGTTTGCTAAGGATATATTTCCACTATTGATAAGCTTATAAAAAATATTTATACTAATGCATATTTTAACTTGTGGATGTTGAGTTATTGTTCGTAATAGCTTATATTACAATTTACATGTAGATTTGAGAGACTTTTGTTAATTTTGTAATGGTTGATCGAGAAATTGATAATTTAGGTACAAATTATATAGGTACACAGTACTTTACATTATATTTCATAATGCCATTTATGAATAATTTGATTACAAACTTAGGGGTTGAGATATTATCTTTCATGATGATGGAGATGGATAATTTATAAAAACTATTATTGGAGTAGTTTAATTTTATTTTATATTATGGAGGTTTGATTTTTTTATATAGGTTTTATAGCTAACTCACGGATCAAGGTCTCCTTTTTTTTACAACAATAGCATGTAATTCGGGGTAATTAATGGACATTATCATTGAGTTCTGAACGGGCATCTAACCTTGTAGTTGGTGCACCTCAATAGGATAGGTTGAAATCCCATGAATGATGAATTTCTAGGCTAGGTAAAGAAAAAATAGGGGGCTCTGTTGCTGTTTGTTAAAAAACATTATTAGTAATTTACAGAAAATATTGTACCTGATGCTCAATAATTATACAAAAACTTATTTATGCAATACCTAACGGTCAATAGGTATTATATTATGCATGTATGTCAGCAATAGATAAATTAAATTGTAATATCAGGTGTGACTGATGTCAGCGTTATTGTAGATGTCATGTTGCGGAACGCACAGGCACCAGTGGCATATGTGTTCCCGCCTTCTTTTTCTTCATGTAGATTTCCTTGTCGTTCTCATGATGCTGGCACATGTCCGTACTTCCATCCACTTGATGCACTAGATCGAACGTCAATTGTCAGTGCATGGCTTGACGATGACTTCCTCCTTATGCATACACTATGCTGCATAGAAATAGTCACCTCATTCAACAACTGAGAGACTTTCTTGACGTCTGGATTTTAGGGTATTTTTGTCGTTTCTGGCCCATATGTTGTCCACCTTTTCAGCGTCGAGTGCTGCGTGCTTATCGAAGTATAGGTCAAGTTGGCTTGGCGCAGCTACAACATCACCACACCTGCTCGCGTCATGATCATGTCGGGGCTGACTGGTGTAGTGTCGATTGAAATGGAGTCGAGGAAGCATTAGTGACTCAGTGTCCACCGGCATTAGTCGGTGTAGCATTGCCTTCTCCATCGGTGTTCGCTAGTGGGTAGTCGGTATGTAGTGTCGCGTTCCTCATCATTTTTCGCCCATAGATAGTCCTTCTAGTGTTGCTTGCCTCATTGGTGTCTATTGACACTGTAACGGTGCCCTCTATGTGTGGCGATATTATTTGGGTAGGAGTCATTGCAGATGGCATCTGTATTCGTCTCCACCTCGCCCGATGCGGTGGTGTCATTGATGTTGGTGGGGGGCGTTCTCGATGTCATCCTTGCCAAATCCATGCATCCAAACAATACCAGCTAATATACATGGAGCTTTGCAAGAATAGGAAAAAAACATATTAGTTTCTCACCTTTGGAGGACGACGTGGATGCCATCACCCTCCTCGCTTCTGGAACATGCCGCCTTTGATCCCTAGTGGAGGGCACATGCCAAGTGATGATCCATGGGAGCTTCAGACGGTGATAGATGAAGGAGGTGTTGATCATGAGGATGCTATTGAGCAGATCGTCCATGTTTGCTTGGCTCGCACACAACCTACTCATGTAGCAGTTGGTGTTGCTGGTAAATTCGTCCGCTCTAGTCTTCCATAGTTGACCAAAGGTGAAGAGCCGAGGCCTGGCGTTCCCCATGCAGCTGGCTTTTGTGTGCATCTGTGGTGATCAAAGACTCATGAGCCTTTTTTGCGTCAACATCAGATAAGGCGCTCGTTTCCTCATGCAATTGTTGAGATCCCTTGAGACAAGAAAGGGTAGGTCACTTCCATTAAAAAATATTATTGATAATAAAAATATATATGATGCTCAATATGAATTATCAAAAGTTATTTTAATTTATGCATAGTTCATTCAAGGAAATTAAAATTAAAATGAAAATTATATGGAATGATAACTAAGTATCCTATCATCTATGTTGCAGGAGACAAAAGTGATCAAAATAAATAGAAGAAACGTGTAGCCATGTATGCAAACAATTCATTCAAGGTGATATCACTACAATCTTACGGCCAAAATAAGCAACCCTTAAACATTCATTTCATCTATACTATTCTAAACCTTTAAGTCTCCTATCACCAAAGTATAAATTTCATTATCACCAAAGCAAGCAATACGTTGAAAGCAAAGGCGCCAGAAATATGGAAACAACGTTGCGCCATGCATCACGGCTAGGCTGCCACAAAGCAATCAACGAAAGCACGGCAAAGTCTGACACTGGCTAACACAGTCACACCACGAAGATGTCTCCGTTAATGAGAACCGGAAGCCGTTCAACAAAGAAGCTTGGAGTTGGGTGGAGCACAGACCTGATGTCGATACACACCGGGGACATCAAGTGCCTCTAAGACGAGGAGTCGTATGTAGCCATTCATGTGTCGGTGAAGAAGTATGTGTCTACACTGCGTTGGATTCCTCTTTGCTCAACCCGGCGATGCAGGGACTAGCAGCCGACAGTAGGTCCTGCGTGGAGCTGCTCGGAGACAGCGGTGGCCTCTTTCTTCTTCCAGTGAATGGATAACCTATGAGGATCCCTTCGATACTGAAGTACTGGTAACAGCAACCAGAGGGTGGTGAATGGGATCCTCAAATTTCATTCAAACCTTTTGGTTCTTAGCTCGACAAATAACCCCAAGAAGCAATACACAAAGCAATGATGATCATGACTCTATTGAGAGGGTGGATGTACCTAGGAACACAGCAGATCACCACAAGAGTAGCGGAACAAACGGAAATCGGATCGGAGTTCGAACGGACAAAATATAGGACAAATAGCGGAACTGCTATAGTACCAAACTGTCCGCTAAAGTAACCCCGAACATCCGCTACAATACTGCTACAGTACTTGGACAGTCTTCTACAATACCACAGACAGTTCGTGTTCTGCTACAGTGCCGCGGACAGGCCGTGGGTCAAAAATCAAAAACACACCCTGTTTTGTCCAGAATCTGAAGACGTGCAAAAAACATACGCATCCCCCACCGTATACACTTGCACTTGTCGATATCCCAAGTGTCAGCCACAGCGGCTGGTCGCCCGGCCTTCAGGTCCCTCGGCCCAAGACTCACGTCTGCCTTTCACTGCACCTGGTCCATCAGTACGACATGTCCTCCATGGCCTTCACCACACCGTCGACCACCGCATCCAGACTCCACACCTGCACAAGGCAAGCTAAGAGACACAATTGTTCGACACGAACCGCATGCGAAGATTAGTTAAACACACCCACACACGCCAATGTATTGGCATTTTGATAATCACTCATCACCAGAACCGCTACACAATGGTTATGGAAAGAACCATGTGTCTGCACACCTTCTCGTGGTCTGTGATAGTGATAGCTAGAAGGGACGTGACAAAGGCGATGGTGTTGCTGAAAAAGAAGAACTTGTAGCGGATCGGATGGAAGCCCTACAACACGGGGCCACCGACGGTGTGGTGGCCTTCCTGAGTGCTCCGCCAGAAGCCACCCGGTGGGTTGAGCCCGGCCACGTACGTGATGGTGGTCACGAAGATGGCGAGCACCAACAGGATCTCGTGCTTGGATTGCTCGTGGTCCGTGTTTTCGTTAGTCTGTGATAACGTCATTGATGTCGGCGGCTTGTCTTTGTTAAATATCATGCAGGGGAGCTCGTTATTGATTGTTTACGCTTAGCCACTGTGTGTCCATGCTATTGATTGTTGATCCTGTTCTAACATTTGGTATCGGAGCCATCAATCCCACAGCTAATCCACCAAGAGTTCGTCCATGTCTCTGACAGTTGCTGATGGGAGTCGGGGCAGCGGGGATGCCGGCCACCGTCAGTTGTTTCCAACTCTGATGGCGACCAACTACACCAGTTGGAGTATCCGGGTTGAGGCTACCATGGAGGAGCAGGGATGGTGGGAGGTTGTGGAGCCGTCGGAGGGGAGTTCGACGGCACTGACGGCACTGGAGACAGGCAAGGACAGGAAGGTGCGGACGCACCTGTTCCAGTGTCTATCTGACGACTTATTGATGTAAGTTGTGAAGAAGAAGATGGGAAGAGAGGTCTGGCAATCGCTCAAGGCCAGGTTTGTGGGCAGAGAACGCGTGAGAGACGCACGCCTGCAAACCTTGAAGGCGGATGACGCGATGGCGATGAAGGAGGAAGAAATTATCGATGCGTTTGCTGGGAGACTTACGGCGATGTCGGTCAGATACAACAACCTCGGAGGCTCACTGGAGGATTCGACTATGGTGAAGAAGATGCTCGACATCGTGCCAGAGAGATTCATCCAGATCGTGGCCGAGATCGAGCATTTCTGTGATCTGAAGACCCTCGCATTTGATGAAGCCATTGGTTGGCTCAGAAATTTTGAAGAGCGCACCAAGCGGGGAGCTGGTGGAGGGCGCTCTGTAGAAAGTCAAGCCCTTCTCACTCAGGAGGAGTGGGAGGCGCTACAGAAGAAGGTGGCTGGAGAAAGCTCAGGTGGCGGGAGAGCACCGAGCGGTGGTGGACGTGGGAGAGGACGTGGTCGTGCTGGTGGACGAGGAGGCCGAGGAGGACGCGGTGAAGCAGAAAGAGAAGGCGACAAGAAGCTTACAAGGGTCACATCAAGTGTTTCAAGTGCCATCAGTATGGAAATTATGCTAACCGTTGTCCAGGCCGGAAGAAGGAGGAGGAGGCGCATCATGCAAGAGCCGAGATGGAGGCAGCAGTGTTGTATGCTGAATTCGATTTGTCGGATTTGCTACAGTGCTCGCCAGACAAGGTTCAGACTAGGGTCTATCTGAATGGAGGTTTGATGCAGCCCGAGCTTCATTTCACTGGTGATGGAGAGCCCACAGGAGAAACCTGGTACCTCGACAATGGTGCCAGTAACCACATGATAGGAGATAGAAGAAAATTCAAGGATATCAACCCTTCTTTCACTGGTAAGGTGAAATTTGGTGATGGTTCTGCTGTTGAAATTCAAGGGATCTTGTGTTTCAAGGGAGAACTGGTGATCAGTGGGTATTAAAAAATGTTTACTTTATACCAACGCTTAGAGAAAATCTGATAAGTCTTGGGCAGTTAACTGAAATTGGTCATAGAGTTGTGTTGGATGAAAATGATATTACTTTTTCGAGAGAAAAATCCTCATAGGTTGATCATGTGTGTTCAGAGGACTACAAATAGACTGTATAAGATTGAGCTCAATGCTATTGAACCTGTTAGTTTGTTAACTAGTTTGGGAGATGAGGGCTGGTTGTGGCATGGTAGGATTGGTCATGTCAATTTTAGTGC
The DNA here is from genome assembly GCA_018135685.1 of Themeda triandra. NCBI lineage: Eukaryota > Viridiplantae > Streptophyta > Magnoliopsida > Poales > Poaceae > Themeda > Themeda triandra. Next base: position 126,475 of record JAENPR010001112.1, on the reverse strand, counting down.
TCTGAAACAATTGGTTGATAAAGGGATGGCAGGTGGAGTACCCCTCATTGAAAAACCTGAACAAGTTTGTCAGTCATGTTTGGTTGCAAAATAGACTAGGACACCTTTTCCTCATTCAACTTCATGGAGAGCAGATGAATCATTGGGTTTGATCCATGTGGATTTGTGTGGTCCTATCACATCTTCCACAGTGAGTGGCAATAGATACTTTATCCTGCTGGTAGATGATTGCACAAGATGGTGTACTGTTTATATGCTAAAGGAAAAAGTCTACATAACCCCCCAACCTATCTGAGCCGGTCTACATCACCCCCTGAACTATGAAACTGGGTATTATACACCATGAACTTTGCAAAACCACACAAATAACCCCCTACGTGGAATTGGGAGGTGGTTATGCACATGTGGAGCTCCATGCTGGCTTTGTTTGGATGACGTGGCGTCTAGGCCCACATGTTAGCCTGAATCAAGGCACTCTCGATGGCCATTGCCAGCTCGTGCGCCCACGCCACTTGACCATCACACCGCAATTGCGTCTGCGCTGCGCTCGTGCTGCACGCTGCGTTTGCATCCGCACTGGCTTCGTGCAATCGTGCCCTCTTCCTCCATCACGCCACGGCCAGCCCATCACCATGACACACCTCCACGGGAGTAGTAGACGGCTGGGGGAGTTGGTAGAATAGCAGTCCAAGCACCGGTCACCATTGGTGTCGAGCTGAGCTTGCGGACTTGCCCAGAGCTGTCCTCTCCTGTCCTTCCTTCTACCCGCCTCGTTTCACCTCAGCGCTAATGCCCCACACCTTCGAACCTTCGCACAGTTAGCCGCAAGAACCGGACAACTGGAGACCACGCAACGCGTGAACTAATGCATCTACTTTCTGACTATCTGAGCTAACAAACTGCAGGCCACAGCTTGCAAGCTCCAGTGCTCCACGATGCTTTGCATCCATGCAAATCCGCATCGCTTCCAGCTCCAAGCATGATGCTATGCATCCATGCAAATCCGCACCACGCGGCGAGCCCAGAACATGACCCCGCCATGGTGCACGACGGCGGTTTGCCGTCTCACGGTGATCGAGCTTGGTCCTGTCGATCCTGGCGCCGGTCACCTTTGCTTTCGGCCCGGTCCAGCAGCTTCCTGCGTCCGAGGAGTAGCACCAGAGTGCCATGAAGCTGCAGCCGTTAAGGATGTGGTAGGAAGAGCACCGCGTATTCATCGGCCACGACGATCACCTGTGCACGTGTAGGGAGCGGTGGGGCTGTCCTTGCTGGCAGGTGCAGGAGGACATCGAGGCCGCCGCCGCTGCCGGCAATGAACAGGGGCAAGGGCAGCAAGAGACCACAGAGTGGACAAGTCATTGCGGGGTGAGGTCGGTGATGCGCGGCCAAGTCGGTGAACTTGGAGAAGACAACGTGGGCATTGACGTCATCCAAACAAAGCCAGCGTGGAGCTCCACATGTGCAAAACCACCTCCCAATACCATCTAAGGGGTTATTTGTGTGGTTTTGCAAAGTTCTGGGTGTATAATACCCGGTTTTATAGTTCAGGGGGTTATGTAGACTTTTTCCTATGCTAAAATCTAAAGATGAGGCAGTAGAAGCTTTTGTGAAGTTCAAGGCTCAAGTTGAAAATAACTGTGGGAACAAGATCAAGGTTGTTAGATCTGATAGAGGTGGTGAATTTCTAAATGGTGCTTTTCAAGTAGTGTGTGGTGAAGCTGGCATCTGGAGGCAATTCACAGCTCCATACACACCTCAGGAAAATGGTGTTGTGGAGAGAAAGAATAGAATAGTTATGGAGATGACTAGGGCTATGATGAAGAGCGTGAAGATTCCTGGGAAGTTTTGGGCAGAAGCAGTTAGGCACTATCTATTTACTAAACAGGTTGCCCACAAAAGCTATGGGATACAGGACACCATATGAGGCATGGAATGGCAAGAGGCCAAATCTTAGTCATTTGAGAGTCGTTGGGTGCAAGGGACATGTGAGAGCAACAATGCCACATTTGAAGAAATTGGATGATATGAGTGTGCCAATGGTGTACTTTGGCATTGAAGAGGGCATTAAAGCTCACAGGATGTTTAATCCTCAGACAAACAAGATTGTGGTTAGCAGGGATGTGGTGTTTGAGGAAACAGTGATGTGGGACTGGATGCCACAGAGACTGAAATTTCAGTTGAAATGGAAATGGGTCAGTGGAACTCAGTGTTTGGTGTAGGTGCCGAGCATGGAATTGTTGATAATGCTCAGGTAGATCACCAAGGTGATCAAAGTGCTGGAAGCAGTGGTGGTCAGTATTCTGCTGCAGGGGGAGCTGCAGGTTCAGAGGGAAGCAGTGGACAGTCTGCAAGTTCAGCAGATGGTCAGTCAGGAACTGTTGGGAATCTGGCAACAGAAATGCAGATTGACTCACCACAACATTTTGATCAGAACATGTTGGAAGAAATGGATAGTGATGATCATGATGAAACTCCACAGAGATTTAGAAGCTTGAATGAAGTGTATCAACACTCTCATGTTGTAACCCTAGAATCAGATTCAGATGATGAAGGCAGTGCAGAAGTAGATGAGCAGGTGAATGCAGTGGAAGTAGCTGCATTGCTCACTGTCATGGAAGAACCATCAAGTTTCAGTGAAGCAGTTGAGGACCCAAATTGGGTGCATGCCGTGGATAATGAGATGCAATCAATCTGCAAGAATGGAACATGGGAGCTTGCCACCTTACCACCTAGGCATAAGTCAATTGAACTTAAGTGGGTTTTCAAACTCAAGAAAAATGCAGATGGTGAGGTTGTGAAACATAAGGATTGACTAGTGGCCAAAGGGTATGTGCAGCAACAAGGTGTGGATTTTGATGAGGTATTTGCTCTAGTTGCAAGGCTTGACACTATCAGATTGATTTTGGCTTTAGCAACAAACAGGGGCTGGCAAGTTCATCACCTTGATGTAAAAACAGCCTTTCTCAATGGTGAATTGGAGGAAGAGGTGTATGTAGCACAGCCTGAGGGTTATGTTGAGAAGGGCAAGGAACATATGGTTCTGAAGTTAAGCAAGGCATTGTATGGGTTGAGACAAGCTTCAAGAGCTTGGAACATCAAGCTGGATAAGTCTTCGAGATTGTTGAGGTTCAGTAAATGTGCTAGTGAACTTGTTGTGTATAAGAGGGGAACTGGGAAGAGTGCAGTAGTTCTGGGAGTATATGTTGATGATCTGATTGTGACAGGTGAAGATGTGTCAGAGATAGACAGGTTCAAGAAATAGATGACATCTCAGTTTGAGATGAGAGATCTGGGGTTACTGTCTTTCTACCTTGGGATTGAGGTTGAGCAACAGACTGACTTCATCGCAGTCAGACAGAGCAGGTATGCTAAGAAGATACTGACGCAGTTTGGTATCGGTGATTGCAACCCAACCAAAGTCCCAGTGGATCCTGGATTGAAGCTGGATGCAGATAAAGAAGGAGAAAGAGTGGATGTAACTGAATACGGAAGGATTATTGGTTGCTTGAGGTACTTGCTGCATACAAGGCCAGACCTTTCTTTTTCTGTTGGCATGGCTAGCAGGTTAATGGAAAAGCCAACTGTTAAGCATAGAAGTGCAGTGAAACAGATCATGAGGTATCTCAAAGATACCTTGGAGTTTGGGTTGTTGTATACTCAGACTAAGTCAGAAGAAGCGCTGGTAGGCTACTCTGCCAATGATGTGGGGGTGATCTGGTAGGAAGAAGAAGCACAAGTGGAATGTCATTCTATCTAAATGAAAGTCTGATAACCTGGTGCTCCCACAAAGAGAAAACAGTAGCATTGTCATCTTGTGAAGCAAAGTTTATGGCGCAACAGAAGCAGCAAAGCAAGCTCTTTGGCTTAGGACACTACTAGGAGAGTTGACTACAACTAAGGCAAGAAAGATGACGTTGTTTGTGGACAATAATTCAGCTATAGCCTTGATGAAGAATCGAGTTTTTCATGGCCGTAGCAAGCACATTGATATCAAATATCATTTCATACGAGAGTGTGTTGAGCGTGGTAAGATCTTGGTGAAAAGAGTATGGACCAATGAACAGAAAGCGCATGCTCTGACCAAACCACTAGCAGCAGTGAAGTTGGCACTGATGAGGCACCTGCAAGGAGTTCGTGAGCTGAGTCCACATCGAGCTTAGGGGGGAGATTGTTGACGTAAGCACGATGTGTCCCAGGATGGAGGACACGCTATGGTGCAGCTGATGAAGCAAGAGCCACAACAGAATTTGAATTGAAGCATTGGCAGGAACGGTTGGCGAACTGGGAGGAGCGTGGTCACTGCGTCCAGAGCGTCCCTCTGTCAGGAGCAGTTTGTTTCTGTCAGCATGTATCAGTGTGTAGTTTCAAAATTTGTATTGTCAGTGAGTGTGTAAGCTATGGGTATAAGTAGCAGGAGGTTGTAAGTGTGTGTTAGCGCTTTGAGACCATTGTAATCGTGTGTGTACTCTCAGTTATCAAAGGTGAAAAGGGGCACCGTCACCTGACGGTTGCTAAAAGTGTTCATCATGTGTTCATGCGATTTTGATCCTGATCTTGCACAATCTTGTGTTTAGGCTTAACCACCATGTGTCCACGCTGTTGATTGTTGATCCTGTGCTAACAAGCCCAGGTCGCCCTGGTGCAGGAGGAGGAGGAGGCTGACCTCGAGCGACGCCGCGAAGGAGATGCCGTTGAAGCAGTAGAAGACGATGTAGCAGATGTAGTTGGTCTCCCGGAGGATGGAGTATATCCGGTCAAGTGCCGTGACGACGTGCCCGTGTTGTCTTCTGGCCAGGAACCACCCGGCGGGTTGAGCCCCGCCGCGTAGGTCACCGTCGCCACCAGGGTCGCCAGCAGCGGCAGGTACTTCTTCAGCTGGTACTCCATTGACGATGATGGAGGCATCTTTATATTTGCTTTATTCCTCGACTACTCATCGTTCTGCTTCGCCATTGTTGTGCTGCTTGGCCGATTGGGGTGTAGTGAAGTTTTTGAGTGACGTACGTGGACACCCATGGGCTGGGCACTACGCTTTTATATACCAGTTCACCAACCCGTGCTTCCGCACGGGTTAGAATCTGATCGGACACTGTCTAATAAAAAATACTTATATTAATTATCTTTTTTTCCTTCACAAATGTTGTAAAATAACAGCTATAAATATTTACTCTAGAGTCTACATTCAATCATGATAATCTATCAAATACTGATTTGTATATTTTTTTGGTCCATATCTATAGTTCTTTTACGTAGCACCTCTTTGTATCTCCAATATATAGTTAGTCGAAACATTTTCTTAAACTTTGATAGTTTTAGTTTTCATCTATATTTTGGGGACATAAATCTGAATTATTGATTCTTTTCCCCAAATTTTGGTTCTCCTCAGATAAAAGAACTCATAGTCTACCAATTTGATTACAAAATGTTTTATATTTTTGTAAATACTTTAGGATCTACTGTTTTTATCCGTACCAGCTTCTTGAGTAATAATTTCTACGATTATTTTTTTAGCACCACATGTATTTGGTTGAAACATAAATAAACAGAAAGCGTATAAACTCTTTTTCATCCTTCATCTAATATCATTAAAATATGTACTTCAACATTTAGATTTTGATCTAGTTGTTGTAATATAATTTACATGAATTAATTTGAAATTCTAATGCTTATTGTACCATTTGATCTAAATTTTCATGTTATTTTATTAAAATAATATTCTAGGTCCTTGGCTACCCTATATGTTTTGACAATGTCATAAAATTTCTAGTGTCATATTAGTATTATTTTACTGAACAAATGATATTCATATGATGTAATGTTTCAATGAAATGGTTTAAACTTCTTTCATGTGTTAATATGACTTACCGTGTACCATTATTGATAACTCAAAGGATCATTGTGAAGGTCTGAATTTTCCATATAGGTACTATTGATAACTCCAAGGATCATTGCACATAATATTTTGGCATCATTAGCATGTAATTGGAAGTAACTCAGTGATATTATTATTAAGTTAATAATAAATTATACCGGATGGTCAATATGGATTATGTCAATACTTATTTGTAAAGTTCAAAAAATACTTATTTTTATGAAGTAGTCAAAAGACATTAAAATTTAAATAAAGATTATACCTAATGGTTAATAAGGATCATATCATATACATCTTATTAGCAGACAATTAAATTATAATTACTAGTTCATCAACCCGTGCTCTCGCACGGGTTACAATCTTATGAGACATCAACTTATAAAATAACTTATATTAAAAACTTTGTATCTTTGCTAATATTTTAAAATAATAGGTACTTCTTGATCCATATTCACATTTTTTTTTCATACTTCTTGATCCATATTCACATTTTTTTTTCTTTACTTAGCACCTCTACATATCTGCTATATACCTCAACCTGGATTATTTGGTAAACTATGATAGTTTTAGATGCAGTCTATAGTGTGATGAAACCTAAATTTTGATTATTTTCCTGAGCATAATAATTGCTCAGCTACAATGGCTATTATTTACAACGGTGATTATATTGTATTGGATTTTTGTAAGAGTTTTAGGTTATATCTTTTTAATTTGTAGCAATTTTATGAGTTATAATTTTTAGTATCATCTCTTTCTAGCCCCATATGTATTTTGTTAGAACATAGATAAAAGTCACAGTATATAAACTCTAATTATTCCTTTATGTGATATTGTGAAAAAATGTATTTTAACATTTAGCTTTTGATCTAGATGGTGTAATATTCGTACGTGTCAATTCAAAATTCTAATGCTTCTTGTATTGTTTATTCAAAATTATCATGTTTTATTTTACTAAAAGAATATTGTGGTTCGGCTACATTCTATCTTCTTAAAATGACATGAATAGTTGTTCGGCATGCACGTGCCACTCAAGATGTTGTTATTTTATTAAAGAAATAATGCTTAAAAATAAGTTGTAAATATTCATATAATATTATATTGCAATCAGAATGTTTAAAATGTTTTGCAGAACGTAAAATTTGTTATTATGAGTTTTAACATAAGTTTAAGTGAACAGTCTCATTGCTACATATGTGGCTTGCTATGGATATTTTACTATCCTCCATAAGCCCATGGAATAAATATTTGTACTAATGTAAGTTTAACAAATTGGATGTTGAAATATTTTTCAACAGCTTATATTAGTATTTACATGTTGGTTTGAGAGGTTTTTGGTTAATTCAATGACAATTAAAAGTATGAGGCCGCGCCGTCTCCGCGGCCCCTGAGCATGGCCACGATAGCCTGGTCTCTTACACCCATTTGATATGGTTTCTATGGTTCAGATCATTGTGTTCCTATTTTTGTGCGGGGCTTTCTCGTGTCACAGTGTTCATCCTATACCAAGCATTGATCCATCGCTCTCATGTGGACTATGTTACTACACCTCTGCAAGAAGTATGGCATGCTGTATCAAGAGCACTGTCCCATATGGCTGCACCTACATAGCTCATTCAAGCTTTTCTTTTTGTCTTCTTCTCTGTGTAGAGCATCGACGATAGCATACAAGACAGGCTTCAGGTACTCCAAAAGTAGACCTTTCATGCAGCATGGTAAGCACTAATTGAATGACCTCCCTTCTTGCTAAATATATATGCATGGCCCTGATATTTTCCATTTATGCAACATCTCCATACCTTTACTCAAACACTTCCCTCTCCTTTCTTAATATAGCTGGTGTACTAATATTGTATTATTGATATAAAGAAACTTCGGATAGCCCTCCATACGTTGAATATGTTTTCAAATAAATTACCATGAAACAAGCTTTGTTTCATGATGTGCAAAAAAATTGATCGTATCTAAAATATCATAGGAGTGATGAATGTGTACTTGTGTTGCATCATTCATCGATATCTCCAGAAGGTAGAAAATCGCAGCATGAAGGGTCAATATCATGAGCAGGACTGGCATGCAATGTGGCAGCAAATTGCAGCACGATGAAGGGTTAATATCAGGAGCAGGATTGCCATGCAATTTGTTGCTATCCAAACATGCATGCACTTCCATCAAGAAGACAAAAGGGCATCAGATGGCATGCATGCATGAAATGTCACCATCAAATACTATTGCTTGATTTGTACTTTATTGCTACTTTATTACTTGTTCCATGTGTAATTAACTCCGATTAGTATCTTGGTTAGAAGTGAGTAATGAAGAATCCGTTCTATAAATAGGCAGAGAAGGCTGCCCGCTTGCATGAATGTGGCCCCTCCATCCAAAAATAACCGCTCACATAAGCTACACTTCTCTATACACAAAATAAAGAGCTAGACTCCTGACATTGTGCAGCAATGCCAGCCAAATAGTCTTAACATGCATGTCTGCAATGCCAGCCAAATAGTCTTAATATGCATGAGCAAAAGGGTATTGTTGACTGTTACTCTTATCAAGATGGAAGACTGCCGTGTATGCTATCATTGATGTTCTACTGAGAAGAAGACAAAAAGAAAAGCATGAATGAACTATGTAGGTGCATGCATATTGCCTGGTTAGTAATTTGACCCTTTCAGGCCATGTCTATTTCTTATTTGTCACGTACCTATGGATAGTGTATCCCGAGATTCTCCACTTGCCTATATATAGTCGTGATCTTCCCGCTGCTCCACCACACCCCCTCATCTGCCTTTGCCTGCCTACTCGAGACACTTGGTAGGGCACTGAAGGCTGAACTAGGAGACATTTGATCTCAGAATATCCAGTGAGATATACTAAAACTGATGGTCATATGAAGCATGTTAAAAAAAGTAATAATGCACATCTTCCATACATCTAATTTTGTGACCACGTCAAGTCAAGGAACATTGTAAATTTATAGATTCAAAATATGCCGCCCTTTAAATTGTGTTTGAAATGTTCTCAGGAATTAGTTGAGCAAGAAATTATGTCATCTCAGCATGCTTCTTTTCACTTCTGAACTTAGTACCTTTATGTATGGAGATGATTTTATGCTCTGTATAGGTGAACCTCCAATAATGTATCATGGAGGAAGGGTCTGCTAGCAATACAAGGAAGAGGCTTCGGGGAGAAGGTTCCTCCACCCAGCCAGGTGCACTCTCTTGTGGTTGAGTTATATATTTTCTTATTGTGTATAATAAGTAGCAAACTTTCTATCAATATTGCCGGAGTTGTTACACCATCTTCTGGGAGGACGATAGGGAGAGGCAGGAGTGTCAAAGGTCTATAATAAGAGCGAAGAAAGAAGGTAGTTATTTATGTATGCTTATAATCTGAGATTAATATGCTACTGATAGGATAGATTATGATGATCAGCTTATTTTCTAACGTTCTTGTAGGGAGGGTTACAGGTTCCAGTAAAAGAGTAGTAGAGGGAGCGAGGGCAGGAGTGTCAGAGGCCAAAAGCAAGCACAAAGAAACAAGGTTAGCTATTTCATGGAAGATAGCAGCATATGCATGCTGAAAAAGCTCCAAGGCTGCATACTGGCTAGCAGCATGCATGCACAATGTAGGCCATCAGATGCCATACACAAGAGCTGATGCCCTCCTAGTTTGTTCGTGTGGAGGTCATGAGCGTCCATGCTGAGAATAGGAGCTACTAGCCATCCTCCAAAAAGGTGTAAAAGATTTGTGCGTAGGCATCTGATAGATAAGGGCTTCATATGAACGTACACACTGCTAATTACCTCTAGATTAGTTTAATAAATATCTGCTTGAGAAGTCTTTTTATGTATTCTGTGTAGTAGTGAAACATAATTGATCTTTCTAATATTAATGGAACCAGTGCCACCCATGCATTGTTTATAAGAAATTTAGGGTACACAGAGCACCTTGAATGTTTGATATAACCTGTTCATTACGTACCGCTCTCCTCGAGAGAAATAATGTTTTCCTTGATGCTAGATGTAGACGATGAGATATCATACTACGGGCCTCCGATCCTGCACACAAGTAACTACTATGGTGCGCAGTTTTGGTACTAGGAGCGTGTGAAAAGAACATATCAAGGTGAAGGAGTACGTTTTCATCTGTGTTGTAGGGGAGGTAAGGTGCGCCTGCCTTTTCTAAAAGACCCCCTCCATTTTAGCTGGTTTATTGAACCCAGATGGTGACACTTTCTCTAAGTACTTCATTAAATCTATACGTTCATACAACTCCATGTTTGCTTTTCACTTCACTTCGTGCTAAAATATGACATGGATAGAAGGTCCTGGGCCGTATGTCTTTAAAATTAATGGATAGGTCCACCGTCGAAATGGATCTTTACTGCCAGATGAGGGTAAGTCTCCTGTATATGCACAACTTTGCATTTATAACACGATAATGAGGTGGAAAATCGAATATCAATTTTTGATAGGGATAGAGATTGTGAGGGTGAAAATGAAATTGATAGAAGAATTGTCGAGGGCTTAGTGTGGATGTTTGATCAATCAAATGAACTGGTGAAATCTTTTAGGGCAGCTAGGGACCTATTGGTCCAAAACAATAATTGCCCCCAATTGCGTCTTAAGCTATTGCACGATAGATCGAAAGCTGGACCTCAATACAATACAAGAACAGGATCCGAGATAGCTGCTTTGATAGTTGGCGATTCCTCGGAGGAGAAGAAGAGTCCTGATATTATAACTCAAGATAGAGGCGGTGGGCTTACAAGAATTAGTAACCTTGATTCTAATTACATGGCTTTGCAGTACCTAGTTCTTTTCCCATATGGTGAGGAGGGCTTCAAACTAGGGATAAAGCATAGCCACACAGGGTGCTAATTAGCTTGGTCACATATATATGCTTTCGTTAAGATAGTTTTGAGTACCACATATATATGTTTCCCCAAGCTAACCTTTTATCTATCAAGCAGATCACCCGCATCGAAGCGCGGGCATGGTGGCTAGTATTATTTAAGAGAACACATACAACTATACCTGATGATCAATAATGATGACAGTGATCAAAGCTTATCTGTCTGAAGTAATCCAAAAACGACATTAAAATGAAAATGGAAATAAGATGTTATGGTGAATAAGGATCATGTCAAAAAGATCATACCATTTGTGTGGACTAATTTAGTTGTAATTTTGGGATCTAGCAAGATTGTCGTACCTTTAGTGTGCAGCGCCGCCGGTGTCAGCGTTGATGATGTTGTGGACATCAGATGTCATGGCACTGGTGGTCTGCTGCCCTCGAGTTTCCATGTTGCCAGCCTACTTTGACGTAGATCTCCTCACCGGTCTCCTCTGGACATGGATGAAATAGATGGCGGTGGCATTGATGAATACCCGCTCATGCCCGTCCTTTCGCCTAAGAACCAAACACATATGAAACTGGGTTGGCCCATCTAGACCCTGGTAATCCTCCCAACCAAACAGACTTGTAGGCTCTCATTTAGTTGACCCTCCGCCTGCGAGGACCCTACCAATTCAACTATATACCTTCCCCAAGGGCTCAAGATTTAAAGAGGACCCACTTCCTATGCAAGTCTGCTACCACAAATTCAAATTGAATAAATAAACTAATAAAGAACGTGGGTAACCACAACATGTTGATTATGGAAATTAAATAAACTTAACCTATCATCCAGAGGTAGAGAGTCGAAATAGATCCAGCACCATTGCTCCTTAAACATGCCCACTTATTTCCATACCAGCTCTAAAATAGAAAGGTTCCTGACCTGATTTTGGGGAATATCATGCTCAAAGGTTAAGGTCATATAAATCATAGGTATATATATCATTGGAATTAATTTCCAGACAATTTAGAATAGATATGAACACAGAACTCATACCAATAAAATCAATTATAATCGGAACTCACAACAAAGGAACTAAATAAAAGATGATTCACTACCTCTATGAACAGCAACATGATGTTGCCGCGGTGCTATGGCTACAAACAATTATGTTACCTTCTATTGGTCAGCATTGTACGTGAGCACTATACTATTAGGAGGAAGAGGCAAATCAACAGATAATTGTGGTCTTAACCCGAAGCAATTGGCCTCCGCCCCATGCGTCATAGCGTCACCATCTCCACGTCCGCCATGCAGAGCGGACGGTTGGCGACTTGGCGTTAACTTGCAGACAAACGTCGTCGTGTATGAGGTGAAAGATGTGGATGCAAGCACGCATCATCCAGACCCTGTCTTCGTCCTCACTCACCGGCCGGGAGCAGACAACTCGGCGGCGGCGCCTGGGAGGAAACACGAAGGAACATGTGGCTCACCTGCGAAGAAACAGAAGGAACATGCGGCACCTCCTTTTAGATCAATTGTATTTTATTTGCTAATAATATTTCGGTGGTTTAGGTGATAAAGAATTGATTTTCTTCTTCTTTCTATCTACAATAATGGCAGAGGATGGCAATTCTTTACAAAATTAATTAGATCTAATGTTTATAGATGCAACAACATATAAATTTGATGGCTAAATGTTTCAAGCATCTATCTTATTTTAAGCTCGTTAACATTGCCAACAAAATCTGTTGGATAAGATATTGAATGGTTGTTAGTTAATTAATAAAATATCCAATACAATTGGTACTACCGATTAACCTTAAAGCTTGGTTAATATATACCAATACCAATATATTATTGCCAAAAACAAATTGGCTACATAGGAGGAATTATTTAAAGGGGCCTTGACTAATAACAAAATATCTAACAAATAAAATCAATTAATAATATCGTAGTAATGAGGACGTTGCATTGCTCACCACGGGAACGTGATGGTAGGCCCATCAGTTTATTAACGAATTTTGTGCATGTCGATACTAAAATTCAAGATTTTGTTGGCTAGTAAATATTTAGGCTTCTTATTTTATTATTATCTATATATAACAAATGGCAGTGGTGGGTAATTTGTTCAAAAATTAAATTAGATCTGACGGTTATAGATAGCTCTGATTAATGGTTTGATGGCCGGATGTTTCTGATTAATGTGAGAATTTCTAACATTTATCTTTTTTTCTAGCGTGTCTGGTGAGAATTAACGTGGAGCCTCCGTTGGAGCCTCTAATTAGTAATAGTAAGATTGGATGTAGTAAGATTGTCATACCTTTAGTCTACAGATGCGGTCGGTGCCAGTATTGATGTAGATGTGGTGGACAGACACCGGCATCATGGCACCACTAGCCTATGTGTTCCTGCCTTGCTTTCCCTTTCTTGACGTATATCTCCTCGTCATGCTCATGATGGTACCACACATGCTTGTCTTTCCATCCCCTCAATACAGGTGGATCGAACGTCAGTGGTCACTGCACAACTGGATGTTAGTGCTTGGTGTATGGCTGGATGCTCTTGCTCCATGTGCTGGATGGAAATTGTCACCTAGTTTGGTAGTTGTTCAATTTTGTCGATGCCTAGAGTTACGCTATTCTTGTAAGTGGTCAGGGCACACATGTTGTCCACCTCGTTGGCTTCAGAGCGATGTGTGCTTGTTGAAGTAGGAAAAGTTGGCTTGGCGTGTTGCCTTCTCGCTATGGTCGTAGGAGCCATTGGAGATAGCATCCATACTTGCCCCAACGTCATCCGGTGCGGTGGTGTCGCTTATGTAGATGTGGAACTGTTCTCGATAGTGTCCTTGGTAGTCAGGCATCACCTCCATCGGCCAGTTGTCCAGACTCACCATCTCGTGGTCAGTGTCGTACAAGAATAGCGAAAAATCAGATTATTAGTTTCTCACCTATGGAGGCTGATGTGCACACTATCGCCCTCCTTGCTTCTAGAACGTGCCGACTTCCCTTCCAATGGGACGGCATAGACCCTGTGATGATCCGCAAGAGCTTTGGTCTTTGGTAGATGAAGGAAATGTTGATGACGAATAAGCTATCGAACGTGTCATCAGTGCCTATCCGGCTCGCGCACGATGTGGCCGTGCCGCTGTTGGTACTGCTGATAAATACATCCACTCCAATCTTCGAAAGCCACCAGAAAGCTTTGTACACCATTTAAGGAGAACTGAGGCCTAGTGTTCCCTATGCAGCCGGCTTGTGTGCATACATGGCAATCAAAGTTGGGATCAGCCGGAATGTGATCAGCCAGGAGCTCTTTTGTGGGTCTGTCAGCGTCAGATGAGGCACGTATGTCAATGAGGAGCTTGCCGTGAGATTCCTTGGCGCCGACACGGATGCAGCGGCCTCTCGGTGCCCTACTCGAACGTAGATATGAGGCCGGCCGCGGCACGGAGCCAATGCCAAGGCATCTTTCCCCTCTAGGTGTGGGACCAGAGGCTGCATGGAGTAGTCCAAGATGGGTCCTTCTTCTAGACAACGGCACAGGCGCGCAGCACGGACTCCACAGTCAGCCTGCCATGCATCTCGCTCGCTTGGCTTGCCGGCCATCGTCCTTCATCTTGTAGATGGAGTCTTGTGGCTGCCTTGCCTTGTAGAGTGTATACGTCCGTAAGTGCAGGCAACGAACACATCTGCTGCAACATAGCTGCTCGATCCACCACCATAGCAGAACCCGTGTCCTGCACCTCCTGGGTCCGTCCGTGCTGGAGGCATGCCGGACTTCTCCTGTAAACGGCGCATATTGTTGTAGATCGGCCGGGGCAAGGGCACCCGGCACCGGCTTGTGTGTAGATATATAGGCGCAAGTACGCCGGTGTAGATGTACATGCCCGTGATGGCTTCCTCTTGCTTCCTTGGCCCGGTGATCACAAAGTGCCCGGCGGCGGGTTCAGCTTTGAGCCATAGGTGATATCGTCTTTTTTCTTTTATCGCGTGATGATCCCTTGCGGTTCACGGTAGGAAAAAAAAATGTATTTATCGTTTCTTTATTTTTCTTGCTATATTTAGATTTAAAACAATAGATTTATTTATTTTCTTTCTTTATCTTGTATAATGGCAATGGTGGGTAATTTACTTAGAAAATTAGGGGGTTACTTTATGCAATTTTCATATAATTGCAGTGGTGGGTAATTTTCTTTCTAAATTACTACAGATCTAATGGCTATTATTGATCACAATGATTCGAGTCTACTAAATTAAAGGCCAGATGTTTCTGATTATTGTGAGAATTTCTAGAATTTTTTTTTTCTAGCGCGTCTCGTGAGAATTAACGTGGTGCCTCCATTGGAGCCTCTAATTAGTAATAGTAAGATAAGATAAGATGGATCAGAGCTGCTCGATCGAGTACTAGGTGGCATTATGCTTGTGTCCCAGTAATGCATTGCTTAATCAAGTCATCCTATCCTATTTTTTAATTCCCTTCTCATTGTTTCATGGTCGACTTTATGTAGCTTTTCATGCACTACTAGACTGTGTCAGCCAGCAGGTTTCGATCCCTCGTGTCTCGTGCAGACTTTGTGATGTAGAGTTGGCAAAGAGTAAATAAACAAATAATAGAGTAGTGTCATTTTGTATATTGTGTGCATGCATCTGCTATCCTCACTTCACAAAACAGTTACAAGAGCTAAGTGTTTTAGAAAAATTGTTTGGCAAAACAGCATCACCAACAACTGCATGGGTGGCTAAGAGAGAGAGAAATCAGAGAGAGCTATACACGAAGAGCTACTTTTTTCAGCTTTGTCTCTCTATTTCCTTTGTGAAAGTACATAGAAAAAAGGGTACCACTCATGAAACTATTTGGAAAGTGGTCTTTGGCAAAAAAAAAAAAAAAAAAAAAAAAAAAACCCTACTTCTCAAGAACATCGGAAGACTGAGTGGTCATTTTCTAAAGCTCCTGAGTCTCCACCAAGAAAGAATAGAAAAGGCTTGTTCCCCAAACAATGGGCACTGTGGAGACAAGGTATCTTTCCAGCACTGCTAGGTGTTCCCACGCAACCGCGAAAGTGGAAAGGGCGCTGCAAGGTCATCTGTACTTGTTCTACTGGAGTTATGAATGCTTCGGCAGGGACAGAGCATTTGTGCTATAGAGTTTTAATGTACAGCGGTCAGCATGGGTCACGGGATCAAGTGCTCAAAACCCTATGTGGATAGTCCGTATTTGAATCTGAACATTTAATATTCATATCATATCTAGATCTAAATACTCAAAATAGGAATGAAATGTTTGACCCCATAACAATTTCGAATGAAAAAAAAAATGAAATGGAATGTTTCAAATCACATCAAGCACTGCTGGTTTAGGACATTGCTCCCATCAAGAGTGTTTGAATAATTAATAAAATAGAATTTAAGAATTTAAGAATTTGTAACGTAATTTCAGGACTCTAAATTATTTTAAACCAAAAAGTTTCAACCGTCTTTGGTATTTGCAACTTTGACATAATAATATTCATCGTACTTGATTTGAAGTTATATTTTGTCTTATGTTATTTATACACCTATTTTTAGAGCGTCTCGTATATATATATGAACCATCTTTAGCAATGGATTGATAGAACAGTCTCTAAAAATTAAGGAATCTTTTTCTGAAATGGGAGGAGGCTTGCTAGCATAGAAGGAATGCATATATAACCGCAATAATAAGGAAACCCTTTTGTTCATTATAGTTGTATAAAGAAACAAAGAATAGTTACATATGTGAACGAAAGCTAGTATACAAGGAGGGCAACTGGAAACCATACATATTGAACTCCAATCCGACTTGACAAAGGGGGTTATTATATAAATAAACAAAAAATATGCAAACAAACAAGTCACTACTGTTTTATTTATTACGTACGTATTCACTATTCAGCTGGGGAGCATTCTCTTTTATATTTGAGCTTGTTGCAGCTGCTTGTCTTGTTGCTGCTGCTTGTTGTCTTGTGGCTCCTCCTTGTCTTTTGTTTGTTTGACGCATAAGAAAAAAACCAGCCAAACGACGAGCACTATGGGGACGAGCATGAGGACGACTTTGGTGGATGTCCCCCACTTGCGAGCGCTGCCCGCTGCGTAGGCGCAGAGGAGGGCGAGCAAGTCCAGCTCCATTGCTATGTACAGCGGCGAAAAATGCAGAACAAACCCAGCTTCGCCTTTCAGGCGAAGCTCCCAGATCATCCGGACAAGTAGCCAGGCGATGATGGTGATGGAAATCATGAAGGAAGTAGAGTTGCAGTAGAAGAACGCGTTGTACCGCCGCTTGCTGGTGTCGTAGAGGACCGGGTTTCCCGCGGAGTGTCCGTCGCGGTCGTCCCTCCAGGTGCCACCAGGCGGCTTGAGGCCCGTCAGGTACGTCACGCTGGCGCCCAGTATTCCGACCAGCATCAGGTACATCATTTTGCCGACGTCGTCTTCTTTGTCATCTTCGTCGTCGTCGTCGTCATCATCATCAATCTTCGTTGCGTTTTTGGCTTGTCTGTCGTTGCGTTTCTTCACGTAGATGGCAACCGCGAACGCTGCAACTGTCAGAAGAGAACCGAACACCAAGACGACAATGGATGTCTTTAGATGGAGGGAGCTCCCAGCAGAGTAGGCACCCATAAGGCCCAGCATCCCGGCCACCATGCAGACGTAGAGCGCGTAGCACCGTATGCCGGGCTTGTACAGGTTCTGGTTGAGGAGGAGGACGATGAGCGCCACGGACGCCATGAAGCTCGCCGCGTTGCAGTAGTAGAACAGCTTGTAACGGAGCCGGAACTTGTCTAGGAGAACCGGGAAGCCGGCGCGGTGCTCGCCGGACGACGAATTCCCACCATTTCCGTCTTCCTCCCATGTACCTCCTGGCGGGGTCAAGCCAGCTTGGTACGTGAGCGTCGCGGCCAGGATCGCCAGCAGCAGCAGCACGTCACGCCTCTTCAGCAGCTGCTTCTCCTCCTTGCTGTAGACTTTCTTTCCACTCTTTTGTGCCAGGATCTGCCGCTGCTGCTCCTGGTCGTCGTCATGTTTTACACCCTCTGCTGCTGGCGCTGCCGCCGCTGGCGCAGCCGGTGTCGGGGTATCTAGCGTGAAGAAGACGATGTGGATCACCACATAGATGAGGACGGCGCCAGCCAAGGCCACCGTGTACACAGAGGTGGTGGTGTCCCTTGCTCCCCCGGCAGCGAAGGCGCCGATGAGGGCGAACAAGTCCAGTATCATGACCGCCTCCAGCGCGTGCTTCCTGACCAGACGATCGCTCTGCAGCATTACCATGATGGCCAGGGACGCCACCAGGGCCGCCGAGTTGCAGTAGAAGAAGACCTTGTACCGCACGGGGTGCGTCGTCAGGAGGATCGGGTCACCCACGTTGTGACCATGTCCGCTTTCCGCCCACACGCCGCCCGGTGGATCCACTCCTGCTGTGTAAGCAATGGTCGCCACAAGGATGGCAAGCAATTGAAGATCTTCACGAGTCTTTTCCCAGTTATTGTATGTTTCCTCAGGCCTGTAATACGGTGGATTCTAGCATTTAAAATTTATCCTCAAATATAATGCAAGCAGAGACAAAAATCACTTTTACATTAAATAATTTCTATTTATCAATCGATCACCATTAATCCCTTTGATGATAGCATTTAAGTAGAAAATAAAATGAGGATACATGCGTCTTTTATATGTTCTCTCTTAATTTGTCATAAAATTTCTAAAATACACTATATTTACAGGATGAGTATCTTATCCATTGTAGTTTTTGTTTCACCCCTGCTAATTGTGGATGGTAAAGTGTTACATGACATAGCACAAGCGCCTATATGTTATAATATGTGGTCATTTTGAGTTGTTCTAGTGACTATACTAATTAATTTACGAGATTACTGTAATTCCTTCTATGTGATTTGGTATAGTTTTGGGTAGATGTTTTATTTGAACCGCCCTAAAATATAGGTAGATTTCTAGCGATGGTAAAATTAAGTCATCCGTCACTAGAAATTGATTTTTATTATCCGTATGCTACAGTACAACACAACACAACAATGTAAAGTTGCTTTACTCCGCTTTTGCTAAGAAAGTTATAAGACAATTCTAAAAATCATCTTTGTAGTACGAGGACAAAATGTTTGGTCGCCAAATTGTATATGCTATTTGTGGTGAAAATAGTCTTCACCATATATGTGAAAAACTGTTGTTGTATTCCTACATATCACTGTCCTCACTATATATTGTAGCGCCACTGCACACTAAGTCCTCAGTATTTATTTATTTATTTATTTATTTATTTATTTATTTATTTATTTATTTATTTATTTATTTATTTATTTATTTATTTATTTATTTATTTATTTATTTGGCAACAAAAAAGATCTTAGCATTATTTTTTTTAACGTGATTAAGTATTATTTTACCTTCTTAACTGGTGCACTAGGTGACAGATTTAGTTTCTACCACGGACTTCAGGAATAGAAATCTAGAAATTTTAATATTACTGGAGACAAATTTAAAGACGCCTATAGTGAATATTTTGATGATACATACCACAGTAATAAAAAAAGCGGGACCTAACCATGCACATAAATTCATATTGAACGACATATTGTGGAGTCAGTAGTTGTGACAATATTTGGACATCCAGTGGATAAATTAAGTCCATGCGAAATTATCTTTAAAAGAGTTATCATTTGAATTAAACATGGATGTAAAACGGAATTTATATCACTTTAAGCTAGGGTGCCACATTATTAGCTAGTGTATTTAAAATGCAAACAAATTTATTAGTATATATATTATGTTTGTTTGTAAGTTATTTTGCATTAATAGAACAGCTAAGAACTTTAATTTCTGGAAGTATATTTAAAATACAAACAAATTTACTAGCTAAAGGAAAGAAATATCTGTACACATCATATATAGGAATTGGAAAAATATAATGCATGCTGCATTTATAGAGGAAAAAGTGATACTGATTCAACAATACTTCATACCTGCTGCTGGATGACTTTTTTTTGAAAGGATTGCAGCTGGATAACTTGTTCTCGGGTAGCTGATTTTCTCTGTGGGCAACAAAAAGCAAGACAGAAATGGAGATTTGTTACTGTAAATTATATAGATATAGATATAGATATAGATATAGATATAGGTAGATAGTTGGCAGGTAGATAAGAGAGAGAGTGTGTTTGTCGAGACACTAATTTTATTATGTATTCATCATGTTTATACTACGTACATTGCTACCCAATAATTTGTTGTTAGTATTTCCTCCGTTCTAAATTGTATTTTCTAAAATACGTGTCTAAGATATAGTATATATCTAGATACATATAAAAAACATTGTAGATCCAAGAACATTAATCTCCAGAAATATTCAAGATGTGAAAAACAATGTAGGGGAAATAAAAAACTGATACTGATGAGATTGAACTAGAAATGCCAGTGACAAAAATCAACAATGAACACTATGTAGAAATGCCAGTATACATATAATGCATGCATGTATATGTAGGGGAAATAAAAAAACTGATACTGATGAAATTGAACTAGAAATGCCAGTCACAAAATTCAACAATGAATAATATGTATAATAATACTTCATACCTGGTGTCCGAGTTGCTCTTGGTACGGAGCTGCTTTGCTATTTGCGCAACCAAGAGCAGGAGAAAAACGGAGGCAGCAACTAGAACAATATAGATGGTGTGCTTGCTGTCCCTGCAGCTCCCTGAGGCGTAAGCAACCCCAAGGCCCAAGATTGCCATGACGATGGGTCCAAACAGCGCAAGCTTCCTTACTCTCGTCTGGATGCGTTCCTGTTCCTTGTACTTGAGCTTGTCAAAACTGACGACGAGCATGATGCCAAGCAGGGAAGCGACGAAGCCGGTGGTGTTGAAGAAGAAGAAAACCCTGTAGCGGGTGCGATGGAGGCCCTGCAGCACCGGTTCGCCGGCGTTGTGGTGCCCCTGCTCGGAGCTCCGCCAGAAGCCACCGGGCGGGTTCAGCCCGGCCACGTACCCGATGGTCGCCGCGAAGATGGCGAGCACCAGCAGGATCTCGTGCTCCTTCTTTCGCTTCTTGGCCTGGGCCTTCGAGTTCGGACTCATCTCAGTTTCGTCGTCGGCGGGCATGCCAACGAACCGATATCTTGTCACCAAGGCGACGGCGGCGTAGGCGACGACGCCCGACACGAGCACGGCGGCGCCGCAGACGGTGGTGAACCTGTCGTGGCTGCTGCCAACGGCGTAGGCACCCAAGAGGCCGAGCACGTCCACCAGCATCACGGTCCGCACGAGCTGGAGCAGCAGCCAGTTGCCGTAGCGGTCGTCGTCCTGGTGGACGATGAGGAGGAGGAGGCCGACCATGAGCGATGCCGCGAAGGAGATGGCGTTGAAGTAGTAGAAGACGATGTAGCGCCGGAAGCTGGTGTTCCGGAGGATGGAGTCGCCGGCCAAATGCCCTCCCGGGACGTCGTCGTCCTCCAGCCAGGCACCCCCGGGCACGTTGAGCCCCGCTGCGTAGGTCACCGTCGCCACCAGGGTCGCCAGCAGCAGCAGGTACTTCTTCAGCTGGTACTCCGTCGCTGATTTGGTAGTGTAGTCTGTGCTACTGCCACGCAACCGTTGCCAAAATTCGGCCATTCTGGCGTTGGGTGCTTGGAGTTGGAGCGACACTAGATCGTAAGTTATGCTCTGCATGCATTGGGTAGTGATGCTCTCTGCCGATTTATAGAGAGGCGATCCAGCGACAACAAACATCTAAAGTGCTCTGCGTGTGTCCCAATGATGGCATTACTTGCTCGTCTTATTTTGGGACTTTATTCCGATCAAATGCCAGTCCAGCGTTATGGAATTTGGCCTTTGCATTGGGCGTCTCTTGCAAGTGATCATTGCCAGCACGTTAGGTTTCGGTCCCTCATGTCACGTCTCGTGCACACTTTCGGAAAGCCAATATATATACAAATACAACAAGAGGACTCCTCATGTGTCATTCTGTATGGTATATATCGTGCATGCGTATTACACAAGAGGAAAAGTCATACAAAATAGATTTTGACCATTAACTTCCTCCTAAAAAATAAAGTTAGCGGTTGAAAATTTAATATATCTTAGAGGTACCTTTTAACACAAATCTATTGATGTGTAAGTTTATGATAATTAATTGTTGATCAAAATTTATAAATTTGACTTTTCCTTTGGTTTAATACGATTAACATTTTTGGAAGGAGGGACAAATAGTTACCACTCATATCGCGCTTGAGGTTCATACTACTATATAACAAATGTTGGCAGGATGCATGCATTTGCATTGGTTCATACTACTGCATATTGATCAGCACTAGTACTATAACACTGACCGGTGTACATCTGCTATCCCTACATGATATATATAATAACTTCCCGAATTCATCATACACTAGTATGAGTTAGGCTTCCTTGTGGTGAAACCTGTATATCCACATTCTAGTCCTCGACTTGGCATGACTGCTCGTATTTTCCGTGATTTATTTTACAATTTAAACGGCGCTATGCCGTATACATGATATCCGTGTTGACTTTGAGAATGTCGAGATTTGTCAGCTCACACCTTTGAAAGTGCTCATAGTGGTAGGTGTGTTCATAGGAGTGACTTTGTACTAAGTAATTTCCAATAAAAAAAGTATACACGCATAACTCCAATTATTCCTGCGTGAGCAGTCATTTTCTAATGCTCTCCAAGCATGCACATGCACCGGCACCTAGTAGAAAGAAAAAGCTTATTCACCAAACTTGGTACCAGCCAGCCACTCTGTAAAGCGAACGGACCACCCAATGATATCGTTTAATTTCCAGCCTTGCACATGGTATTCCCACGCAACACAGCAGAAGACCTCTACACGGCAGGTTTCGGTTCCAAGATCATCTCATCTATACTTGATCTGGACGGAGACATGACTTTTTCGGAAGTGATGTGGTATTAGATTTGGGTGGTAGTTTTTTTACATGCGGTCATTGATCCGGTGTAGTCGATCCATGCTCGATGCGTATAGACGGCCATATGGCCGAAGGCCCATGGCCCGGGTGATTTGGCCTGGCCCAGCAATTCTGTGGTATAAGGAAGAAAAAGGCTTTTAAGCGCTTAATAACATCTGTTCAATGCATGAGTTAAAAAAACGAAGAAAAAACATATATGTTTTTTTTAAAAAAAAAGAACTTGCCTCTCATTTTATGGGAACTTCTTTATACATTACTATGTTACAGACTTACAGTTGATGATTGGGTCTGAATCACTCATGCTGATGGTGTGAAGAGAATATTCACAATGTAACTGGACTATACTGCACGGCTGCGGCGGGGCGTCGCGTGCATTAATAGCACCCGAAAATTATTTTCTCTGGGATATTCACAGTAGTCTACCTATGTTTTTTTTTTCCTTTTGACCTTGTAATGCTGGTGCACCTAGGGGGGCAGGACACCATTACTGCCTTTTCCAAGCAGGACAACGAGCTGTGGACGAGGCACCTGCTGGGCTTGGTCACCCAGACAGCGGTGGCTGGCTACGTGGTGTCCAAGTCGTCTTGGCCGGACGCCCGGCTCAGGGCTGCTATGGTGCTCATGTTTCTCTGTGGATTCCTCAAGTATGCTGGGCGCACCTGCTGCCTTTATTTGGCCAGTCCAAATAGTCTCAAGGCTATATCCCTTAATAGTTTGTCAGGGACGCTGTTGAATCTGCAACAAGCGCAAAAGTATGCAACGTCCCGCGTTGAAGCTGCAGCAAGGAGGAGACGAGGTGATACACGGACAATGTTAGCTGTTAAACAAAGATTTCATGTGATGTTCCATGCTGATGGGTTATTGGAAAATGATCTCGCATCATCCGTGGATGACATCCTGTTAGTGGATACTCCGGTTGATGATGTGAGGATGACCATGCATGCAGACGACGTACGGGACATGCTGAAGGACATGCTGCATAGCCTACCAGTACGTGGCATCATGTCTGGTACAATCCTACAAAGTCCTCTACACGAAGGCACCACTTTTTAAGTTTCTTAAAGTAGATACTGCAGGCTGTTTTAAGTTTCTTGAAATAGATATTGCATGCTGTTATTCAAGCATCCAAATCCTAATAACCATCGCCGTGGTCATGACATACACCCTCTTCCAATGTACTTCAACTGTGATAGCCCTGCTGCTCTTTGTGTCTGCTGAAAAGGAGGGACACCACAGTAAAGCAGACATCACCGTGTCGTACATATTGCTGGTTGGGGCCATAGTCCTGGATCTGCTGCCTGCCTTCACATCCATTGTCTCCTTTGCAAGAAAACCATTTCGTCCTACAACGGTGGGTCATTGTGCAGTCATGGCTGGTAAGAGCTGTTTTCAGCCTCGAGGATGGCTTACAAGAAAGCAGTGGTCAGAAAAGCTACCACAATACAGCATGACCAGGAGGTACAGTACAAGTGTGGAAGACTACCACGGATGCATGTCATTCATAAGGAAATGGATCATTAAATGTAAACCCTTGGTGGGTGCCTGGTGTGTCGAGTTCCTCGACTTAACACGCACACCAGGTACTCATGATCTCAAGTCCTTCATCCTCGACAGGTTGTTATTGCTGCAGGCCAGGAGACAAGAGTGGGACTTTGCCAACATCCGTGGTGAGAGAGCACTCCGGAAGTGGATGGTCAGCCACCCTCTGGTTGAAGAACCTAAAAGGTCAAGCTATGATGCACTGCACAATAGCCTAAGCAGCAGAGTTGATTTTCCAACAAGTGTGCTCATCTGGCACATTGCAACAGACATCTGCTGCTTCTTAGAGGACAATGGCCATGATATTGGAAGTGATGAAACTACGATGACAACAATGATGACCAAGAAGAAGATGATGATGTTGAGCAGGGAACTATCTCGGTATATCATGTACTTAGTGCTCAAGTGTGATGTCATGCTTACTAGCAACTCCCGCCTTGTGCACCAGAAAGCTCATGAGGAACTCGTCAGATACTTACCTGGTTTTCATGTAGATGAGAAGGAAACTATCAAGGTGATGTTTGAAGCTATGAATGAAGAAGCTACGAAGAAAGCAGAACAGCAGCAAGGCTTGACGCCTCCATTGGTGGATCAAGACAATAGTGATGATGAACCAGCTAACATGGATGGTCCTGCTACCTCTAGTAACAGTGGCATACAGGAACTTCTGAAGAGTATGGAAGAAGCGATCTACTCGCCAGTGCTGCCTCGTGCCTATGCAGTGGCCCAGGTGCTGATTCACATCGATGACAAACCTAATCGCTGGGAACTCATCTCGGAGGTGTGGCTGGAGATGCTTTTCTGCACGGCACCTCGTTGCGGGGCCGCTTTCCACTACGAGCATCTCAGCACCGGTGGGGAGTTCATCACGCATGTTCTCTTTCTCATGCGTTCTCTTGGCCCTTTTATGCCAAAGGCTCATTCTTAATGAGGTACGCCCTTCTCTAAGTAACAATAATATATCTGTCATATATAGGTGGCAGTAATTATTGTGTAAGAACACCTGTAATAAATTCCTAGTTCATTTGGCTTGTAAAGAGGGAATAGACATGGTACATTTGTCTATGTTGATTTAAATTAGGGATGCAAGGTGTGTAATAACTTCTAATAAATTTGTATATTGTGTGTTAGTACTATAAGGTTGTTGCATTTAGTACTATAAATTTGTTTAGTTACATCTTTGTAGTCTCTTGTCTTTGGATTAGATCAAGTGAAGATCAAAAGCTTGTTACTCTTGGTTTTTACTAGCAACTAGCTATTGCAGCGATGATCTCTATGACCATACATTGGAGGATATTGTCGGAAGGCCAAATGCTTTTGGGCTTAATAGTTCGAGGATCGCCAACCAACAATGCAAACTAGGTACTCTTTTTAACGATTGAGCCACTTTGCGGATGCACCAACATGGATTAGGGGTACTAGAATTAACCCAATTATCTCTTGTCCAATTTACCTCTAGAATTTACTTTCATTAGGATCTTACTTGCTTAGTGATTGTGCGTTCTCGAAGTTATCTCGGGACAACCGGCAACTGACAATAGGATTTGTTATTGTAGTATATTATGCTCCTTTGTTAATAGGTCTCTAACGGTTCCACACTTAATAAGGACAATATTGTTAGTGAGAAATTGACTAAGGACTAGGCATGCAAAGTGGGGGTGAAGTAGTTGAGATTTAATAGTAGGCTATTCTTGTTGCACTAAATTTTTGGAGACCACTCCCCTCCGGCCCTTGTTACATAAGGAATTTGAGTTTTGATGTTAAATAACACTACAGTAAACTTGTTAATCCGTGACGATTTCTTGGTGACGAATTTACAAACCGTCACTGACAACAAGGGCCCACTGGATATTCCCAGCCTGCTAACTCGTGACGATTTTATCAAAATCATCACAGTGTATGAATTTTGAATTCTTCATACTCTAGTTACCCCAAAATAATAAGCCTGTTATTATCAACATTTAGTGCAATGAAAAATAGCAATGTGATTGCAAAGGTATAAAAACCCAAAAGACAATTTGTTAAATTATTTGAACAAAATAATTTTGTTACTTTGTTTTAAGGAAGGAGCATTTTTTTCTAGTTTCAAATAGGAAACTTTCTCCTAGACGAACATGCCTATTAGCATCTACAAGCTCGAGCATTCAAGTTCAAACATAATTGACGGATTTGACGCTAGTTAACTGTCTAGTTGATCTAAGACATCACTTGTTCAACCTATCATTACAACTTGGGAGTTGGGAGGTTGGCCAAGGCAAGTAGAACTGGTGGTTGTTGTCAAAAAAAAAAAGTAGAACTGATGGAGTGATTTTTGGGCGTAAAATCAAAATTATGTAAATTTGACTATAATTTAGAAGTTGCACAAAAATCTCATTTCAACAAAAAAAAATAGGCTATTGAAAATATAAATAATTAGTAGAGGTGACAGGAAGAACTGCTTCACTTGTTCTCCGTGGATATCAGCAAAATTTTGAACCCTCACTACCCTCCCTCTCTCCTTTCTAATGTCCTCTCGGATTAATATTGAATTGCAAATCTTCTTTTTTAAGAAATCTAGTATTATACTGTTAGTTTCTTGTTGCCTACAAGGACGTTGAATTGCCAACCTATTTTCTGTACCCATCCCTGTGTGTCTTTCTCTTCAATTCTCACATTGAATGAGAGGTCGCTGGATGTGAATTGTCATCGGCCCTATGAGCAAATCATAAGGGATCCGGTGTCAAATTCCTGGTTGAACAACAATCACACAAATACAAGACCTCAGCTCACTCTCTAATCCAGGCAACAAAAAAAAAAACTCTGATCACTTGGCGGAGAAAAGCTCATCCATGTCCTCCAAGCTCCGCCCACTAGTCTCCGGCAGCTGCAAGTACACGAACACGTACGCGGCTACCGCCACACCAGCATACAGGAAGAAGCACCCGGGCATGGTGATCCAGTCGGCGAGCGAGATGAACGTCATGGTCACCAACGCACACGTCACCCGGTTCACCGCCGTGCCAAGGCTCGTGCCCTGCGCGCGCAGCCGCAGCGGGATGATCTCCGAGCTGTACGCGGGCGCCAGCGGGCCGAACCCCACGGAGAACGCGGCCACGAAGGCCAGCACCGACGCGACGCACGCCGCCGTGCGTACTGTCGACGTGGCGCCGGCGCAGAGCGTCAGGCCCAAACAGGTCAGCGTCACTGCGATGCCAGCGGCGCTGCCGAGGAGAAGCGGGCGCCGGCCGACGCGGTCGGAGAAGAGCGTCGCCACGAAGATGAAGCACGTCTTGACCACCCCGACGGCGATGGTGGCGCCGAGTATGGCGCTGTTCGACGACATGCCGGACTTCTGGAACACCAGCGGGCTGTACAGCACGATGGCGTCGATGCCGGTCGCTTGCTGGAAGAACAGCACCCCGAAAACACAGACGAGGATCCGGCGCACACTCTTCGTCGGCCGCAACAGCATCTCCTTCCACACGCTGCCGCCGCAGCCAGCTGCCTGCGGCGCCTCGACGGCCTTCTTGATCTCCTGGAGACGGAGGTCGGCCTCGGCTGGGGTGTCCGAGGTGCGCACGAGCACGGTGCGCGCCTCGTCGTCGCGCCCACGCATCATCAGCCACCGCGGCGACTCCGGCATGGCGAGCACCCCCGCGGCGAGGAACACCGGTGGGAGTGCCCCGACGGCGAACATGACGCGCCAGGCGACGTGCACTGGCAGGCCGGCGAACGCGTAGTTCGACACGTAGCTAAGCAAGATGCCGACATTGACAAACATCTGCACCATTGGCGAGCACATGCACGCACATCAGGCAAACCTCAAGAGTAACGACAACGATGTAGGTACTATATACGTACGTCTAGCAGGGACGACAGGACGCCGCGCGAGGACGCCGGCGAGATCTCGGCGTTATACACGGGCGCGACGACGCGGGCGAAGCCAACCCCGACGCTGGTGACGAAGCGCGCGGCGACGAGCGCGGCGTAGCTGCAGCCGGCGGACATGGCGAGCGCTCCGGCCATGAGGAAGGCGTTGGCGAGCACGAGCGTGCCCCGGCGGCCCAGAAGGTCGGCCGCCCACCCGGCGCCGAGGATGGACACGAGCATGAACAGGTTCATGGACCCCGTGAGCACCTCGATCTGCACGTCCGAGAGGCCCAGGTCCTGCCGGATGAACAGCTGCGCGCCGCTCATCAGCGCGAGATCTGCAGGACGATGGTGAATGTCATCGTCGTGTTCGAAGGTTGCTGATCACTACTGAGATGTTTTTGTTTCACGTACTGTAACCCATGAGGATAGTGGTCATGGAGGCGAGCGTTGCGCAGCCGAAGGCGAACCTGTTCCGGCGTGGCGCATCGCTGGCGGTGAGGGTAGCTGATGAGGGGAGAAGCGGCGCCGCTGTCTCGTCCGCCATGACTCTGCTTCCTTTGCTCGTCGTCGTCAGTGCCGTGTTGGGCGGGGGATGCAATGCAAATATACAAATGCAACTTTTGTATATAACTCGTGTAGTTGCCAACAAGAAGTGCATATATATATATGTGTGTATATTCTATTGTGTTTGTGTGAGAGCTAGCAAGCTACGGAATTGAACATGTGAATAATGTACGTTTTCCACAGAGATGCGAATTATAAATCTTGAATCAACAGTTCAACTACTACTCACGTACTCTTCTTTTATCTGCCGTGACCATTTGGTGCAAATCCAACTGTGAAAGTCTTCTTGGGTCACCCAATCCCTCTTCATCTGTCGTGAAATATTGACCATTTTAAATTTGTTTCTTTGCCCTTGAGGTTTTGTGTCACTACTCACTGGCCATTGACTTGTACTCCTGCATAGGTTATCAATGTTAGCAGACAACTGTATTTTAAAAGAGGCATGAACAATTGAACATTTATGTGTGGCGTGTGGGCGTATGAGGGGCTAGCTACCACCGGGATGGTGGCAGATTAGAGGCGATCTATTTCGTCAATAAAAATGGCCGGGGCTCGCCAACGGTGGCCGACCCACCCAGCCCGGAACCATTGAGACCGCCTCTAGTGAGCTCAATGATGAAAACTTCTAGCGTTGCTTTGGCTGGTTCACCAGTGAAGCAACGACTAAGGATTTTCCTCATATTTGTGAGCCTCCAAAGCAGGCCCCGTTAACCCTAAACTGCCAAAGCGGAGTAGGTGGTTGGCAGTGAGCCCCTCTCTCGAGTTCCTGCTTCCAAGCGATGTGAGGTCTTGATCATGCAGCGTATGGGCTATTTCAAGCCTGGCGAAGCTTCTTCGCACCAGGGATCGAAGTATGAAAATAAGCTCCTCGGTGGCGATATGACTATATGGAAGCGGCTGAGACACTAGGCGATCCTCCCGGCTGTTCGGCCGCGAAGGCGCAAGGCCACCTCCAAGATCGTGCTATAGCGTCAACTTCGGTTGTTTCTTTATGTAATATCGATCTAGAGATTCTTGTTAGAATGGTACAACTAAGACTGTGTTTACGACGGTGCTCTTATGAGCACGTTGTATACTTGTCAAACTCTTCTTCTTAATACAATAATACGCAATTTTTTGTGCATATGAGAAAATAAAACTAAAAGTCAGTTATAGACACCGAAAACCTGGACGACTCCAGAAATTGGTGTTCTCAACGGACTCTAGAAACAGAGGGCATTTTTAAAAATAGATTTCTAAATCCCGGGTTCCCGGCTCTCTTTGAAAAAATGTGTTTAGAAATGGTTCTTGATGTTTACTGCATGATGGCTAGCCTTGTTTGGCCTAGTTAAGTGATGACGATCGTGATGGAAGTGACGTGATTATGTTACTTCCCTCGATCTCCCTCCGATACTGAAATGCATCGTGAATTTTTGCCTTAACCAACTGTCCAACTGACTTCTACTGCTGAGGTCAGTCACGATATTTAATTTGTTGCTTTCAAGGAGGAAATCCCAACAACAAGATGCAAGAGACATGGACCCGATGCAGGTCGCCCAGCTGCCTGCACGTGAGGAACAGCACACCAATTCGCCGGTCGACATTCTCCAGCGACAACGTACCGGCGGCCCTCTTTCGGGCTCTGCCTCCTTACCATCGTATCCCACATCCTACCTACCGCCACCGTCAGGTCAACCCCCCGGCGTCCGGTGATGACGAGGACTTGAATCTTGTAGCTGGACCTGCTTCGATCTTACTGGTCTCAATGAACGCTTCCTGGCGTTTCTTTCCCCTGTAGCAAGCTTTGAAAAATGGGAAATTAGAAACATATAATGTGCTACGTAAGGAAAGTTGATCCCATTAATGGATCAGTAGTGGGTCTGTTCTCAGACAGGGGTCCCTGGCCTTGATCTTGATGGTTACTGCATGCATGATGGCTAGCTAGCTACCCTTGTTAGTTATTTAGTGTAGTTAATTAATTGATAAAAGTGAGGGCAATGAGAAATGTTTGCCACCAACCAGGTCGGTCGGTCGGTTGGGATATTATTATTAGCTTTCGAGCCAGATACTAACAATGCGAAAGGGCTTTCTACACTAGTTGTTACAATAACCTCGGTAGCACCTCGGTCCTGGATTTCACTCTCTATGAAAGCGAATCGAAATGTCCATCTCCGTCCCAAGAGATATAGTTCTGAAATAACTTGCGTAGTCATTTAATGTTGTGAAACAATAAGGACATCTTGTAAATACAAGTAATAGTTACTTTCAGGTTAATCATGGGAGCCATTTTTTTATACACAAGATGATACCCAGCGCGTTGCTGGGAGTTTATAGCACTATATATGTCAAAAAAAGAAGAAATATTGCTTTGTTTCTCCCTGATTATATCTCAAATATAATGTGAATCAATGATCCGTATTTGGTAAAACTTAAAAAAAACGTTTGTCAATCAAACACATATCTTCATGAAGAAATACGTGCAACCTGTTAAAACATGTAAAAGACAGTAATTGTGGTTTAAATTTTATCTTTCAAAAGTATGAGAACATTGGATAGGATCTCAGCCATGGACCCATCTCAAGGAAACCACTGCACCAGTGTACCTGAACCGCATTATCTTTCAGCCGAAAAAACTGATTGCTGTAATAATAAAGTTAAATAAAACAGAAAAAATAAAACAGCGCAGATGGCTCTCGACCACTCATTGGCCTGCCCACGTCCAGCACGGAACGGCCTTTCTCAACATCGTCGCGTGGGTGGCCGCGGCTGGTGCTCAACACATCGCGATTGTGCATGGAGGCATGAAGCTGGGAAACGATGCCGCCGTGGCGGCTGTGGGGCGTCGGCCGCACATCTTAGCGTCCCACGCGTGGCACCCGCACAGACCAAAGCTTCCTGCGTCCTGGGTTTCAGGCGAACGACCGCTGGGCTGGGGATGAAAGCTGTACCGCAAGCAATGGGGCTCACGCAGCAAGCGAGCCTTCGTGGGCCAATGGTTGAGGCGATGCAGCTCCGCCAAGCGGAGCAGTGCCTGGCTGAGGGAGCCTGCTGGTATCTCGCTGGGGACCTTGCGACGGCTAATCTGGGAGAGGCCACATGGACGCGGGGCGGTGCTGCCAAGCGGGGCAGGGGCATGGCGGAGGGGGAGCGGAGTTATTTAAACTCAGATTACAGTGAAGACCTTTGGCGTTTGGTTTTCTTCGGTTGGTGCATTTGTCTTCGTGCATGCATTTGTTGCGGTAGAAGAATAGTCTCAGTGCACACGAAGGGATGGCTGCTGGAGCACACGAAGGAACCGTGGCTAAAGTGGGCGATGACGTGGCTCAAGGAGAAGCCAGGAAAATAAACTAGTGGGGGTCTCCTAGGCATATATAGAGGATACACTAAGGAGTTGGAGCCTAAAAAAATGCTTCACTGTACTCCTCACAACTTGACACAAGCTATATGTTGTGGAGTCGCTTATGCCAAAGTTTTATGTTCAACTTCAACATAAAAGTAGTTATATGTGATTGTGAAGACCTAGAGCCCTTTTACTATTCTTGTTTTTCTTTTCTTTTCGGTAAAGACTTAAGTTATTGAAGTTTTTTTACAACAATATTACATAAACTCGTAAATTTCCTTATCTTGGTACTTATACCGAGACAAATACTAGAGCATCTGGTGAATCAGACCTTGAATGAAGTATGAAAACCAGCCACGAAATCCTAGAACCTGTCAATCAAAAACACTCATCCTTGGTGTGAAGCCTAAAGTCGAAAAATGGGCTTCACTTCCGTCCTCCGCCGCATGCGGCCCACGAAGCACGCTGCAGCAGCACAAGTCGACCCACGGGGTTCATTCATTCTTCAATTATTATCGTTTTTTCTTTTTTACAACATCTTCCTTGGCAGCGGATGAATCCATGCAAAGATACACATCGATTCTTCTTTCTCCGCCATCTTCAAATATACTCCAGTTGTAAAATCAGTATGTACTACACGAAGAATACTTTCGTCTACCTAATTTTGAATTGGAATTATTTGTGTTTCTATTTTGTTGCCCAGTGTTTCAGGCATCGAACCCCCTTTGTGGAATACTGTCATTTTGCTTCTGAAACTTTTTAGTCTTTCTGTCAGCACGGCACCTTGAGGCAGTCTATCCATACAGAAACCCACCATTCACCAAAAAGAAATACTCAATACTTCTCAGAGCGTCAAATGAATACTTCACAGAGCGGCTAGGCACCCTACATAGACACAGCCCACAATCTGAAGTCTGACGAAGCTGGCACATTGAGGCTCCCTGATTCAGACGTGCAATGATTCAGACGTGCAAGAGGCCAGCCACTGGTAGTACAATATTTCCTCCAGCCAGAGTCAATTTAAGAGCTAGTTTCCTGTTCTTACTGACAATCTGTCAGATTTTTTTCTGAATAAACGATATGACCAAAGATAAAAATGAAATCTGATTATCCAACCACATCACCCATCAGTTCAGAAGATCCTAGCTAAATCACACTAGACTGACTGGATGAGATGGGCTCTGTTAAGCACCCAAGTTCGGATACTGAAACTTCAATTGTCACAAGCCAACATGGTGAACAAAATTGGCAGAGGCACAACATCTTAGCATCGCACAAAGATTGAAGGAAACACAGTAGTACTATCTAATTATCACTTTATATAATATATGGATATAAGGTACATGATTCTGCTTTACGGTTCAGTTCCAGACTCAAGGATCACCAGATGAATGGAATTTAACATTTCAGCTGCTACCCAATTCTAGTTGGATGCATGTATAACAAACAGATCTCTAGACTGGGGATTAGATGTGAGAAGGCTTTTAAGCCATCCCTCCGCTGGTTGCCGTCCTGATTATCTGAAACAATGCTGCAAAGGGAGAAGAGGCAGAGCGTGTTAATTCTTCTCTAACAGTAAATAAACTATAGGGATCAGATGGGTAATCACAGAAATGGCACAACCATGGAACAGTTCAACTACATTATGCTGTGTGTGCTGTTTTGGGTTGATAACTGGTATAGTTGGCAATTTGGCATCAGATCAAAAACATATGCAGAGTTAGCACTAACATAAACTCTTGTTTGTTCATCCATAGTATGTTAAGCTTCTAAAAAGAAATTGTCCGTGTAGTCCTGATTCCATACTTGTTACGCTTAGAAATTACCTAGGAGCTATTGACTATTAGAGTTGTCCTTTATGTTAATGCTACGATACAACTGACACTTGTGAACCTTGCACTTGGATGGTTTTCAAAACAGGATATGAATGTATTTGTTTAATCAAGTATGAGTGGTAAATATTACTTGTCAGCAGTAAGTGATAGTAAGGATGCTAAACTAATGCCAAGCCGCCAACTTGTAAATCTATGAGCAGCAAGGTTAGAAACTAAACTTCTGGATGAACCCCATATACATATTCGTATGGAAAGAAGGAACGCAAGTGTGCATTCTAATGTAGCATATCACAAGCATAAAACAAAAGACTATGAAAAGGTTTTGAGAGGGTTGGAAGGCATACATGACCCAATGACGACAAAGATGAAGAACCCAAGCACTACAGGGCCAACAGGGTA
The DNA here is from genome assembly GCA_018135685.1 of Themeda triandra. Classification (NCBI taxonomy): domain Eukaryota; kingdom Viridiplantae; phylum Streptophyta; class Magnoliopsida; order Poales; family Poaceae; genus Themeda; species Themeda triandra. The sequence goes on along the minus strand of JAENPR010001112.1, from coordinate 92,284 downwards.
GTCATTTCCCTTCTTGACGGTGGTCTCAGGCACGGAACCCCTCCTGGTGATGTTCTTCTGGAACTTTGCAGTCTTCCTATCAGCAAGGCGCCTCGAAGTGGTCTGTCCAAACAATAGCCACAAATCAACATACATGAATTACTAGTCAATCTGATAGCTACTTAGCACGAAGTGTGAAGCAATTAGCAAATGTAGCAGTAGTTTTTTCAGGTTCAATGCAGTTGCCAGTGAGGTTGAATGGAATAGAAAATGCTGTCCTCTGGACCATTTCAAGTAGTTTTATGACAGAGGAACACACAAAGTTTCAGTTTTGTGAACCATATGTCATTTCCAGCCCAGTAACAGAAATGGATCAGGAATTCAGCATAGTCCATATATTGTTCAATTGTTTCTATTCCTATGCCAATTTCCAGTACAGTAACAGAGAAGGAATGAAGTTCTATTGTTCATTTTCTATTCTCAATCTTAAAGACGAGGCACTATGAACAACCACCAACTATCCTGGTACACATCCTAAAACTTCAACACTGAAAGACGCAACTTTCAAAATCGAAAGCAGGCTAGCAATGTCGACAGGAACTTGAGGCCTACAAAAGGGTTGCCGAAACCCAGCACGGACAATCGCTCTGAAACCGTACACCAAATTTGTATCCATTCATGTTCAGAAGGATCACCGATGATTCTGATTCTTCCTAGTGGTACAGCATGCCAGAACTACTGTTTATTTAAGCGGCCCAATGTTAAATGCCCAGCCAAAAGCTCCAACATTGCTGACTCAAGCCGCTAGGTGGACAAATGAAAACTACACAATCGCACTGAATCTGAATCTGATGGCTCCTCTTCGCGTCTGATTGGGCACCGGAACGCTGAGAGGCGAACAGCCTGTTGAGCAATTCGGTTCCCAGCGACGCATCTCCTAGTAACCAAAAACAACCATCCGATCTCGCGATCCGCGGGCACCTTGGTCCGCGTCGCGTGCCCGACCAACGGGATCTAGATCCCACGAGGAAGCAGCAGCGGAAGCAGGCGGCGTCCAAATCGGCCCGCGGATCGATCAACCCAGGAGGAAGATCCCACAAGGGTGGATGAGGCGAGGGGATCGAGCTTCGATCCTACCACCGATTGGGTGTATCTTAGCTACCTATCCATCTATCCCCGCTGCGCAGAGGGAGGGAGAGATCTGGGCTGGATCCAGGACCTCCCGTCCAATCCCGACCCGGGAGGGCAAACAGCGCACAAATCGTCAGCGAAGGAGAGAGAGTCGCTTACCATGTTCCTGGCCGCCGGTGAGCGAGCGAGCGACGTCGCCGGACCGAGCCTGCAGCGGCGGCGGTGGGGGCGAGCAGCACGCAGCACGCAGGCAGAGCACGAGTGCGCGAGAGACGGATCTGGGATGTGTGGCAAGGCGAGGGTGTTTTATAGCAGTGTTTCCTGCCTTTGCGACCGCGTTAAATTAATCCGTGGACCGTGTCCGGGTCGGCTGGTTCCGTGGGCCCGGAGCATCGGACGGAGGAGGGCCGTCCGCGCCGCCTCGAGATCCGTGCGAGAGAGGCCAGGCGGGGTTTGACTTGGCCGCCTGTATGGTCAGACAACACGGCACATCCGTTATTGGATCGGCACCCCGTCTCTTCTCTTCTCGCTCCCCGGCGACTTGATCGCGTCCGCGTCTCGATCCGCGACGGTACGGCGTGCCACGACTCATGTGCGTGCACCGTCACGGCACAAACGAACGGACGCACGAACGAACGTGACGGGGCCGGCGGGCGGGCAGGTCAGGGACGTACACACGGCCGTCACGTACGTGGCCGTGGCGTGACGTGCGCTTCCCGGCCGTGCCGCCGGAGTCGACTCGGTTCATGCCCCCACGGCGCGTACCGACGGTCGGTTTCGTTGGACGGACGGCCAGAGGGCCATCGGCGCCGCCTCGAGATCCGTGCGAGATACGTGGGGGGTTTGACTTGGCCTCCTGTATGGGTGGGTCGGCACCCCGTCTCCGCGACTCCGCCTGCACGACGGACGACGTGCCGTGGACTCGACTCGTTCTCGTTCCCCGCGACTTGATCGCGTCCGCCGGTGACGGTACGGTGTGCGTGTCACGGCACAAACGAACGAACGTGACGGGGCGAGCAGGTCACCCTGGGGTCACGCCGGCCGGACAGCACGGCTGTCACGTACGTACGTGCCGTTGCTGCCGCGCGCGCGTCCATTCTACCTACAACCAAAACGAGACTATTGATACGTACAACGACAGCAACACTTTGTGTACGTAGATGAGAAAACGAGCAGGTCAACTGTACAGCTACGTACGCTGCTGGTGTTTACAATTTAATTAGTTAGTTACCAGAGGCAGAATTACAGTCCATACAGATCGCATAATCAGTGAAACCAATTCGCTACTAAACAATGCTATGCACTCTCACATTATTGATACCTACATCATTTCAAGTTACCATTACTCCTCTTTTATTATCAGGAAAGTTTAGCAACCACGTCGTCAACAATGCCCGCCCAGGCCGCGTCACTGCTGCTACGAGCGCGCGCGGCCCATCAGCTGGCTTGGCGGACGGCACGCTAGCTGCGGACATTCTTCTTCTTCAGCAGGTCCTGAATCTTGGACAGCGTCATCACCTCACGTACGCCGCCCATCCAAGCTCCGACGCTGGAGTTGATTCATGGGGGTGCTCCCAAGGCATCAGGTTCGGCTGTCTGACTGAGGAGGAACGGGTTCTTTCATCCCCACACCAGCGTACGTAGTGAGGAATTGGTAAATATTCGGCCCACGCGTATTGCCAGCAGGTGACCTCATTTATCATTGCTTGACCTCACCATGAAGAGGGCGCGCTTGACCTCATGCACCACTAAAGTTCCCTTAATTAACCCTGACACAGAAATTGGGTGGTGCTATGCACCATTTATCATTGGTCATTTAATGATAGCGATCAGAGTTCTTAATGCCGGGGATCGAGCTCCCTATATATATAGGTAGCTTCTTCTCAAATGGTTGGATCAATCAAAATTATTGTGGACGGAAAGCGAAGAATGCGCGCGGTTAGGGCTGAGAGTGAGGAAGCACGATTTGGGAATAGGTGGTATCCAGGAAAATTCAATTACCTGCGAGAAGTGTCCAGCTAGACGAAATTTCATTCTATGGAAATCATGGTGTCTGAACAAATAATTTGTTTCACTATATCTGGCAGTGAAACCATGGTGTCTTTATACACGCAAAGGGGAGGACATCAAGAGAGGGATAAGGATTTATCTAGTTATGCCTAAACAATCCCTTTGGTTGTTTGGTTGTGCCATGGGATGTGTGGACAGTAATGGTGCTTTGATCGCTGCATGTGGAACGGCTGCTTTGTTCTCAGTTGTTGCCAGTAACTCTGCTGACAGTATAATGGCCCCGTGGTGCATCCCCTTACATGTTTTTTGGTTGTCGCTGCTCCCTACATCCGCGCTCGTGCAGGCACCTATGCACACACAGGTTCCTGGTTCCTGGACTAGTAGGCCTCCAAAACTCTGTTTGCTTGCTTACGTCCACCGGTAAACAGAGAATCAAGTTTTTGGCTATGATTTGAGGTTTCTTAACAATGCAATAGTTACTAGCTAGTTTGCTTGCTTGGTGGCGGATCCAGGACCAAAAATGGCCTATGGTTAGGTACAAGTTTATGAATAATGCAATGGTTACTAGCTAAATTGCTTGGTTGGGTACAAGTTGTAAAATGTCTCCCAAGTCTCTGCAAAATGATTTGGTCCGTGTTCAGTTACTATGGAAAAAACATAAATCGCGTGGTAATCATGAAAAGCTCCACAAATATAGAGTCGTTGCTGTCTATGTGGTTGTCGTAGCATTACTAATCATCATTGTCCTTGTACCTGGAGCTCGATCGCTCTCGTTGTGGTAGAAAGCTGGAAAAAGCTACACAATTCGGAACAAGTTCGTGGGTTCAGGCTTCATTATGAGTCACTGATAGTTGGTGTCGCAATTTATAGGTTGTGTGGTAGTACTAAATTTTCATATGTCAGGTTCAGTTGTGCGTTCTCTATATGACTCATCCATCATTACTTTATTCAGGCAATTTAAGATTTGCCAGAGTATTTCTTCTGGCTTATCAAGAAACAATTACATTCTTTTCTAGTGTGTAGAGCAGATTTTTACTGAACTTCTCTTTTACTATATTTACTACACTTTTGAAAATGAAAATAATAGTGAAGAATAGGAATCTGTATAGTTGCAAAAAGACTAGGGACTATATATAAACCTTACAGTTTGGGATCAGTATAAACCTTAGAGGATAATTGGAATCAGCATCCGATCCCTATGCCTTCCTCATCCTGAACATAAAGTAGTACTCGTAATTTCATATCAATATTTTCTTATTACTGACTACAACATTCTGTGTTTGATGGGCCTCTCAGTGATCTGCACTCTTGACATCAACTGTCCTGATATCGACAATTATCCTACAGCATTGCAGAACAAGAGACAGAATTTGCCGAACTAGAAGGCATGTGTCTTGTCGTCTGCATGAGCTGAATGTATCTTATCTGCATGCTTACAATCTAAGTTTTTTGCCAAGACCCTGACGTTTAAGATCATTATATCTCACCCGCAAAAAAAAAAATAATAAGATCATTATATCTTAGGAAAAAGGATGCTTGCATCTGCAAGGATCGAGGAGCCATCTGATGTATCATGTATGTCCACCACAGAATTAATCTCAGGCATGGTTTGTACCGGGACGTCAGCTTCAAAGCAGAGGACCATGCTAAAAACTTAAGCAGAGTAGGCAATATGTTCTGAAATGTCTCTGCAGTTAATCATCAGTTTTTGCAACTTAGTTGTAAGTACTGATTATTGTTTGTCTTGTTCTTTCGAGTGGAAATAGCAGGTTATTCTTTGTTTCAGGGCGGATTTGTGTTGCTAGCTTGATATCACCTTATAGAAGAGATCCAGGCATGTCACAATTTACTGCCGTGTCATGTGTGGATGATCCACTTCTGAAGTGATCCTGGCATGTGCAGTTTTCAAGCTCAAGGTTTCCATTATTATCTAAAAAAGTTGCATCTTGTCCCTCCCACCTCTCTCATCTCTTCCTCTTACTGGCCAATTACTGGCCTCCGACACGTTATTATCTAGGCTTGGGCCCACTATGGTCCAGCATATTAGCTGCTCGGACGAGCCAAACATTGACTTTTGTGAGGTTCATGTTGCCTCCACTAGATCACTGCTACTACATTACGAATTCTATCTGGTATTGATTATATCATACATGACATTTGATTTTATAGGTAGTGAGCTCCTAACAAAACCTCTTTTTTTTTTTTTTTTTGCTGCACCCTGAATTTTCAAAAAATTATTAAATTGTCCTGTTGCAGATTTGTACTGAGAGCTTTCCAAAGCTCTCTCCTTATTATATATACAACTTCATTTGCCACTGACAATATTGTTTGCTACATACTTCTATTATGTCTCAAGCTGTATCAGCAATATTGATAATTTTTTGGTCTACGCATGTTTGTCTCAAAGCTAGCTGGTGATGTTTGAGTTGCTAGCCCAGCCATCCAGTAAAATTAACCGAGATTTAGAATAGGTGACATCAGGAAAAGATGCACTAGGGATATGAATCATATTGAGTGGCCCTGTTCTTATCTCGAGATCCTAGGGGACAAGGTTTCTCTCCCCAAACAAACAAGGCTTCTAATCACATCATTTGAAGCTGACTCCCACTAGTGGAATAGCACAGTCCATGGCTCCAACACTACACCCCAAAGAAAAAGATGTTAAGGGTTTGTTACTTTTTTACATCCATCCATTTTTGGTGTGAAGCATGTAATGTTCAGGCTAACAGAGATGTCCAGTTCATTTGAATAGAGTTAAATCCGTCTGTTATATGTGTAGGGGAAAAAACAAAGCATGCCCTTAATCAGCTTGAAATTGTTCTATGCTATCAGAAAATGATATGCACCAGTATACAGCCTAGTCTGTCAATTTACATGGTGAACATGACTTTGCCAATAGTGGATAGATATGTAAACATAGCATTGCAGAAGGTTATGACACGACACATTATTTGTTTAGCTGCATAATGCTAGCCACGCAGCCCTTGTTAACAATCAAAGTCACAGTTGAGACTGAGTGAGGGACAAAAGGTTAGGTGAGGGAAAGATGGTATTACTTATAAGGTAGTTGTTCTCTCATAATATGGATTGTTTAGGAGCTGGGCAGTCGCAGCTGCTGTGAACTATGGGGCTACAGAACAAAAATGCCCAAAATGAGGTCTTTTGCGCTGTTGCCCCTATTCTGGAGCTCAATAACTCGTTTGCCCCTGTTTTTTGCGTTTTGCTCGTTTGCCCCTGTTTTTTGAAAACGAAGCCGCTGCTTGCCCCTAATCCGTGAAGTGGACTTAACACCGTTAAGTCACGGGTAAAAAGACCGAAATACCCTCAACTTGAAAAGTAGTGTTAATTGCTCGTTTGCCCCTGTTTTTTTTTTTTTTTGACAGATTTGCTTTGCACTTGTAAATTCAGCACAATATTTGCACAATATAGGCCAATATATTTGCACAATATATAAACATAATATTTGCAGAATATATACACATAATATTTGCACAATATATAAGCATAATATGTCCAGAATACAAGCATAATAGTTGCACACACGTCTCGATTACAACTAATTGAAGGGTTCACAACTAAGTTTTGAAGTCTCGATCACAACTAAGACCCTTGAAAATAAAGTGCATCTCCAGCACATACAAAAGCAACCATTCACTAATTATTACATATCCCAAACAGTGGTCAAGGGTAGACATTGAGCAATGCAGCAAGCCTTCCTCCTCTGCCTTGGCTTCCTCTTCCTCTTCCCCTTCCTCTTCCTCTTCCTGTTCCTCTTCCTCTGCCTCTACCTCTCCCCCTTCCAGTTGGTGGTCTTCCTCCTCCAACATGAGTGGCATCATCACTTCAAAAAAAGTAGGGAACATGCATCAGTAAAGTGAAGTGACAAATTTGGCTGTGAGCATGTATATATTCAAGGTAAAGTGAAAAAGTGACATACTTGAGTGTTGCGTAGGTGTTGAACTTGTACCTCCACTAGTCCCAATTTGTGGTCCTCCTCCAATATTACTTGCACATCACTTGTTTGGAGGTAGAATAAATGCATTAAGTTCTATGTTCAAATTAATGAGAAATTAGTAAGCAAGTTTACATGGGATGACTTACTTGGATGAACCAATAGTAGGAGGGTCATTGCTCTCCACCTCGGATGCATTGTCATGTGTTGCTTTCATCTTTTTCTCCCCGCGGTCGGCCCTCCTTGGCACTTCTTTGCTTTGTATGTCCTTCTTCACCACATTCGAGCACCTCCTTCTTTTCCTAGCACCAGGTTCATCGATGCCTTAATCCTAGTTTTCCTTGGCACTGCCTTTCTTCTCAACTTAGGCTTATGGATTTTGTAATCAAGATTAACACGTGGCCAGAAATGTTTTGATGTCATTGGACTGAACACACCAGAGTATGTCTTCCTGTACCTTTCAATAGAGAAGTATTCATGGACAAATTCATCCATTGGCACATCTCTACTAAGCTTTGCTATGAATGATAAAGCATGTTTACATGGCTTTCCACTCACTTGCCACAACCTACAAGAACATGTTTTTTGCTCCAAATTAACTGCATATCTGAAAGCATACCCTGATGATGTAGGTGCAGTCACTTCAGCTGTATTGTTGCCACACTTCAAAACCTCATAGCCCTTGATGGCTTTGCTTTCAGCAATTAGATCCTTTGTTACATCAGGCATTATGTTGCCCTCCAATGACATAGCAATTTTTCTGCAAGCTTCAAATTTGGATATGATCTTCTGCCTTATCATATCATGCATCTCCAGAATCTGCAAGTCTTTTCAATGTCTCACCCAATTGTTGAAAGATTCAGAGATGTTATTATTGATGTAGTCCACCTTGTAGATATCATTGAATTTGCTTCTACTCCAGCTGTGTGGATGATTTTCATCCAAGTAAGCTCTTGCAGCTGGGCTCTTTTCACCAATCCTCGCCATGTGCCAATCATACTTCTCAAAGTGCGCAAGCTTTAGGCAGCCGACCACATGTTATAATTGAACACATCACGGAGTAATGCTTCTTGAAATTCTTCCACAGGATGCCTCATACATTCTCTATGTTCTACACCAGGATATACATCCTTCATAGCCTCTGCTAGTCCTTTGCATGCATCTGTGCTGATAGCCAAACCTATAGGTGTACCAATAGCAGCCTTCAAGTTCTGGATGAACCATGTCCAGCTTTCACTAGATTCAGTTTCAATTACCCCATATGCCACTGGAAAAAGGCTATTATTTGCATCTACAGAAACAGCAGCTGCCAACTGACCCCTAGACCTTCCTGTCAGGTAGGTAGCATCTATAGCAATGTAGGGTCTGCATCCTTCAAGGAAACCATCAATGCATGGTTTGAGGGCCATAAAGAATCTCCTAAAACAGACCTTCCCTTGATGAACTTCAGTATCCAACTCGACAATGCTTCCTGGAGCTGATTTCAATAGCTCAGCTCTATATGTGGGCAGCAAGTCATAACTGTCATCCCACTTACCAAAAATCATATCCAGAGCCTTATCCTTACCCCTGTGCACCCTGTGGTAAGGAACCTCAAAACCATACTTCTTCTTCAGCCTCTTCTGCAACTCCTTAGCACACAATGTTGGCTCATCCCTTAAGATATCAACCACCCTTTCAGCAACCCACTGTTTACCTGCCATTGTATCACCACTCTGATTCACTGAACCACACTTGCCGTGCTTAGGACCGATCATCTTCACCTGCAATGGAAATAAGCATCTATAATTTAGATGATAGTGTGAACAAAGTGCAAGGGAAATAAACAACACAGTAAAGAATTGTATTACCTTGCAGCCCTCATATTTCCCACCTTACTAGTATTAGCATAAAAACCCCACTGACAGCCCGATTCATCAGCCCTCAAGCACTTAGCTCGAAATCGTTCTTTATCTTTCTTCACAGTTTGAAAAGCATAGTCGTTCAAGATTGCATGTTGGGTCAACGCCGACTTGCACTGATCCACATCACCAAACAAACAACCAACATCAACACATGGAGCATCAACATCATAAGAGAAACTAGGATCAGCAACATTGTCATCGTCACCAAATATTTCTTGACTAGGATCATACTCAAAGTCGAGCAATCGAGTCGAAAAACACATCTATTTCGAGTCGAAGATGCAGCCTTATTAGAGTCATAGCCGCTCTTTGTCACTCGGACATCATCGAGAGAGTTTATGTGCACCTTCTTGTCTTCCTTGGCGAGCTCATCTTTATCTTGAGTGGGCCGTCTTTTGCATGTATGAAAGGATCCAAGTCAATAGGTTCAGTACTCGGCAAGTTTCGGACAGAAGGGTGAAGCCTGCGCATGGTCGGTGAGAACTGCAATGGCCCTTCAAAATCATTGACTTGACCAACAATATGGACTTCCCCCTTGTCTTTGTTGAGCTCAAACCACTCAGACAGCTGTTCATCAGTTACAATCTCAATAGAATCATGCTCCAGTGCCCGCCACAACGACATATATTGCTTGGACCCCCATACAAAACTTTCAGCAATGAAATTAACTAGCTGCAGCACACTACAAACAGCACTGTCAACAAATGTACTCAAGCTTTCCCTCCTCCTATATGTCTTAGGACCCCCATCAGGCAAGCTCCAATGTGCACGGACCAAAATAACAAGTTTTATTTGTTTTTCATTTGGCCTACAAATCATAGCATGTTCATAAGTTTACCAATCCTATCCTAATGTTGCGCAAATACATCACTTAGAGAAGAAATTTGCTTACCCCGTCGATTCCATTATGTTCGTCCGCTGCTCCTGCCGCTCCAAGCTGCTCCCGTGCAACCGCTCCAAGCTGCTCCCGTGCAACCGCTCCCGCTGCTCAAGCCGCTCCAAGCTGCTCCTGCCGCGCGCCCAGGCCGAGGGCCGCGTCGCCCGCCCAGGCAGTGGGCCCGAGGGCGGCGTCGCCCGCCAATCGCCCGCCCGAGCGCCTCCGCCGGCCGCCCGCCGAGCCGCGACGCCCGCGAGCGCCCGAGCGAGCGGGTCGCCCGCCCAGGCCGCGACGCGACGCCCGCGGAGCGCCTGGCGAGGCCGAGCCCAGCAGCCGCTCGCCGGCCGCCCGCCGCCCCGGCGCCCAAACCCTAGATCGAAGCTCGGTCTCGGTCTCGTGCGGAGGAGAAAGAAACGCTCGGTACGGGAGGAGAAAGAAACGCTAGGGTGGGAGGTAAAGAGATAAGGGGTAACTATGTCTTTTGTCCTTTTCTTTTTATTTTCTTTTTTTTTCGAGGCCAATAAATGACGTCATCTAACAGATGTTCAAAATAGGGGCAAACGGAGGTTTCGTTTTCTAAAAACAGGGGCAAACGAGCAAAACGCAAAAAACGAGGGCAAACGAGGAATTAAGCTCCAGAATAGGGGCAGTAGAGCAAATTGCCCAAAATGTTATACGCCAGCTGGAGCTGAGTCAACAGACTGCAAAACCAAACAATTGCAGAGGGCCTCAAATATTGCAGAACTAAAAATAAAATCAATTGTCATGGAATCTTGACAGCAGCGTCACCACATCACAGGTCGTTCGTTCTTACAGACAGCTTTAGAAAACATTGATCATTCAGCACAGAAAACGCGAAACCTAAAAAATGGTAAATTTAGCAAATCACCAACTTCCATTACTGCATAGAAGCACTACAGGGGCGGTCAAAATGTCACTGTAGGGGCGGCTACTGTAGCCGCCCTTACGCCCCCGATCTTATAGTGGTCACCCACTGTAAGGGCGCCTCAACACCAGCCGCCCTTACAGTGGGTCACTATAAGGGCGGCTGGAACACCGGCCGCCCTTACAGTGACCTCCACTGTAAGGGCGGCTGTTATTCCAGCCGCCCCTATAGTGAGTATTTGTAAGGGCGGCTCAATCTAGAGCCGCCCCTACAGTGAATTTTCAGCAAAAAAATATAAATTCAAATCCAAATCTGACCACAGCAATTCGAATTCAAATTCAAATCTGACCACCACATATATATATATATATATATATATATATATATATATATATATATATATATATATATATATATATATATATATATATATATATATATATATATATGTTTACAAACACACGAGCACAATTTAAATCATCATTACAAGCACTATCTCCCTAAGTCATAAATCAAGATAAGTTATACATTTCTCGATATGAAGCTACTATCTCCCTAAGTCATAAATCAAAGGCAACATAAGCTACTGCTTCCTAAATGGAGAAATGTTTGTGGCACAACCAAGATACTCTACATTTTAGATGGCGGTTGCTAGCTAGCTCGCATACCTTTCATCTTGTCAACATCCTCTCGCTGCAAGCATGGTTGCCTTAAGCATCACAGACCGCTTTAACCACCATGCCACCTGCCAAAATACATGATGCCAATAGTTACAGGAACCCAAAAAAACAGATTACGACTAATGGAACCATGTTGCGGGTAATACAAGAACAGTTGAACAAGTTGCCGAGGTATTAAGTTAATTTGTTACCTTATCAACATATGAGCGAACCATATTCTCTATATCTTGCACAATACTTTCAGAATGTCCCTCTGTGTATCAGCAAATGAACAAGTTGCCAGAGGTGAGGCTAACACTAATACCAAATGGAAAAACTTCTTATCCTTTTTTAATAAATAGAAGAACAGCTTACCTACAGCAACTTTTGTCAACCCCGGAAGATCAATCAATGTTAAGTTCACAACTGAAAAAAAACGACATTTCAAACTATGATACGCCAAAATGCAAAGGAAACAACGGTTAGAAGTTGAAAAGCTTATTAAAACATACATGCTTCAACAACTGTACATAACGGCACAGTATGCATGAGTTGGATGAATAATATGTTGCTTGAGCATCTTAATCCAGAAACATTTCTATACAATCATTCAATTCTGACTTGCGACAACGATAACACACTGCAGATTGAAGGAATTGGTCAAAACTCAAAAGTAAATAGATTTACCCTTGGGCGAGTAGATGCTGGGATGAATTGGTCAAAACTCAAAAGTAAATAGATTTACACACAGGAGATATTTGCTTAATGTTTCCAGTCAGTCTATCCATCTCATCGGCGTACAAGGGCTGCACCATAGTAAAGAGAAATTATTGTTTGTGTGCTCATTAAAATTTGAGAATTCTACTTATCATCACGAAGAGCACATTATATGCAATATACAACAGCTGAGGAATGCAGGGACATGAACTTGACAAACTTGACACTACACTAATATGCATATGGTTGCCTCTGAGACGCTAAATTCAGTAGCCCCCCAGCAAACACAAGCACTTCAGGAAGTGTAGAATATCCACAGTTTCCCAGTATCATCGAAATACAATGATTGGCACTAAATCTGCATTTAATCAAGCATCTGACTACCCCCACGATTGACAACGGAATCTAAAAACCCAACAAGCAAAGCCAGCAGAGGCAAGAGCATCCCGGTGGCTAGGGTTTACCTGCTCGTTGACGAGCTTCTCGAGGTCGTTGAGGATGTCCGGGTTGTAGGGGTTCAGGGCCACGAGGACCTCCACCGTGTAGTTCTCCGCCGCTTGCTCGGTCACCATCGTAGTCAGTTGCGTGGAAGCCGGAGTCGTCATGCAGGGCGGAGGGCACTCACCACCTCCGCGGATCTTGACCGCGGCCGCCGCATCGTGCCGCCGCAGATGCGTGTCACACCGCCGCGGATCCGCATCCCCGGCGCCGTGCCGCCGCCGATCCGCGTCCCCCGCGCAGCGCCGCAGCCGATCCGGGTCTTGCCTCCCTCTGTGTCGCGCCGGAGTGGATAGGGAGGGGGCAGAGCCTACAGGTGGGAGACGAGAGCGAGGGAGTGGTGGAGAGGACCATGCGGCGGTGGCTGAGGGCCGAGCGAGTGGTGGAGACTGGAGGGAGAAGTGTGCGGGAGAAGTGTGCGGCGGTGGCTGAGGGAGGGATAAGTGAGAGACCTAGGGTTTGAGAGACCTGTCAACCGTCGGATTGAGAGATGGACGGCTGATGGCAACTGATCCGGTAGCTGGTCCTGTGAGATATATTGGCCCAAACGCGAATGTGAGGCCCAAGCCTAGTTAGAAGGCTAAAAATAAATTTAGAATTTAACTTTTTTAAATAAAAAATGAAAATCAATTTATAAAAATTGCTTTATGTCAATTTAATATTCCAAAAAATAAATAAAGTTTTAGATATCCTACATAATTTTTTAGATTTTGTTATATATATATAAATGTATAGTTTATTCAATTATCCTTTACAAAAATACAAATATGTATATAAAAAATTTAATTTTTTATTTTGAAATTTTCAATACAAGTTTAATAGACTTAATGACTTCGAATTTAAAATTTTAAACATCGAAGTTGTATACCTCATCAAAATTTATATTTTTTTTTGTGTTATTCAACTTTTCATTTGAGAAAGTTTGACCATATTTGACCATGTCTCGCCTTAGATTTATCACTAGAGTTTACCAACACTTTCTCAAATGCAAAAATGTTCTATGTATAAAATGTGTATCTTGATAAGCTCTAACTATCTTGTATTCAAAAGTTTTTTATTTGAGGTCATTTAGCGCCTCGTTTGACCTATGTTGACCAAGTCAAACCTTCGATTTTTCGGAAAATACGCGTTGACCGGACCCTAGATGGCCTCAGGTGCAAAAGTGATGAACAACAAGTTTTCTCCACTCATCAAGATACACATTTTTTTTCTAATGGTCACCTTTTCATCTGAGATTGTTTGGACCACTCAAACTTTGAAACTTCAGTTTTTCACGGCTACACGCGGGTTTTCGACACCCTAGACGGGCCAACCTCGGAAAGTCATGAACATCAAGTTTGATCCACTCATCAAGACCTTAAAACTCCACACGCGGGTTCCCGTTTTTGACTAATTAATATACGCAGGTAAAAATGCTATTCCTTGAAATACCTTAAAACTCCACACAAGCCTTTATAGAATAGGAGGCATACCCTTCACATGCCTCAAGTGAGTTCCATAAATACTACATACATTGAGAGATTTGAGTGCTCTATACTTAATGGTGAGTTCTACAAATACCACATATAATGAGTGATTCGACTGTGCTACATGATGGAGAAGGGTAAGCTAAGTTTTCTTTGCAAAAAAAATATATTATAAAAACTCCAAGTGACAGGATTGATGGAAGAAGGATCTCTACTTCGCGCTGTTCCATCTTTCAACTCCCCAAAGTTCAATGGTAGACACTTTGAATCCTGCGTACGAGGTATGATCGGGGATAATCTAATGTTGATGTCTTGGTTTGAGGCTATGCTTAAAGTAATCCATCCTTTTCCTCGAGGACGAGTAAAAGACAAGTGTGGGGAGTTTGTTGACGGTCGTTAACTCATAAAATCAACCGTCAACTCAAAGATACAAATGGACCTATTTATAAATACTTGATAGATATAGGGTTACCACCGACGTAATTCCACGAGTTTTGGTGAATATCTATTTCTACAAAGGTGACAACAAAACTACCCAAGATGGTCCACATGTCGGGTTTACATAGAGATAAAGACCGAACGGGTAAAATTGTATAATCTAGAAGACTCCAGAAGGTGACACCTGAAAGCGGAGCCCCACCTGGCATTGACCAGGGGCGGCCGACCCTAGGGTTGGGGCGGCCGACTCCCCACCTCCACCAATCAGGTGGAGACTCGCGGATCCTGCCTCCACCGACTTTGAAGATGAATAATAATCGTCCATTTAGGTCGGTTTGATCCGAGGGCTGTGGTGCATCCAAGGGGGCTATATAACCAGAGCCCCTGGCCCTAGGAGAAACCCTAATTCATTCTAGACTTCAGATTAATTCATTCTAGAGAGAGAGAATTAGATAGAGAAGGGTCCCTCGAATGGATCTATCTCTATAGGGTATTAGTATCAAGAGAGATTGAGAGAGTATAGAGTGGAGGTAGATTTGGAGGAAGCCCGGCCTGTCGGTGTCTCCTCTCCAGTGTACCTGCGGGATCAAGTCTCCTAATCTGAGGCTTGGTTTCAGGATCATTCGGCAATTCAACTTCTAATACTAGTAAGTTCGTTGTTATTATTGTTCTTTGGTTTACAAGTTTACTTTATTCGCTTCGCGTTGGGAATAGAGTAATCGTTCTTTAGCATAAGCGTGGTGCTTAGGCTAGGTTCACTTGTAGATGCTCCCTATTCGGCCGGAACCGTGGTAGTAGTGAGGGAAGTGACAATCCCTTTATTACCTTTGTAATCCACTTCCCGTTGGTAGGTAAGGTAGGTCCTTTGTGCCCGGTTTAGCATCCTCTGCGGTGTATTTTCCTCAGGTACCCCCTTAGAACAATAGTCTCAAAACTTGACATAGGTTGGAAGAAGACTGACGAAAGAGTTCTCTCTATATCGCTTAATTCTCACTTGACTAGCAGCCCAGGGGTAGTAGTAAAGATCGGGTTAGTCTATTGCACGTTTTCTCCTAGCGTTCTCCTAGCGGATAAAAACAAATACGATACTCAGGACTTATCTCCCGGGTGAAGTGCTCACCGGTATCCGTGCGCTTGCGGATTATTTCTCTTTGATTCTTTCGTGTGCGTATTGTGGACATTTCTAACGCCACTCGGTGTTAGGTTGTCATCCCCAACATGGCGCCAAAAGTGCTGGTACTAAATAATGCAACTGCTACTAGAAATAAATATGGGATCCGCATAGCGCACGGATAATACCGATGTAGCATTTTAACCAGGAGTAATCCAGTATCGTTATTTATATTTTTACCACCGGGAAGGGAATGCACTTTGGATAATGAGTGATGAGCAATGCACATGCCGTAATGGAGAGCTTAACCTTGTCCGTATCGATCATCTCATACGGGGTAAGTGTCACATAAAATATAGGAATGAATGATAAATGACATAAGATAAATGAGAGCATTTAGCCACATAAAATAATAGTAATAAGCCATCTCAACTTAGCACTCTAAGCTTATAACACTAGCATGGACTAGGGCGATCTAGGGTATAATCCTATGTTATTCTAACTACAAAGTCAAAGCATACAATGATTAGTGCAAGAACATCTAGCAATCATGGCGGGAAAAGGTTACATCTATGCATAGTGATATTACCAGAGAAGACTAGAGACATAGCAATGACTTCAATGTAATAGGTTGTTCTACTAAGACCTACCAACGGGGATGGAATACAAAGGACTCAACGGAACCGTCACTTCCGCGATCTACCACACGACCCGGCCAATAGGGTGTAATCGCAGATAAATACGATCTAGGCACCACGCCTACACAATATTTACCACTCACCCATCGATCTAATGAGCAAGCGCTATACGATCCTATGCATAAACATAATTCTAGTCCAACTATGCTAAACATATAATCAAAGTAAACTAAGAACAATATAATTGAGAACATAATCAAATAGAGCAAAGTCAAGTCTCGATATAATAGAATAGAATAAAGTACTACTCATAGTATCACGAACAATGATGAATATTACAAGAATGTAGAGGGAATTACCAAGAACTCCGACAGATCCGGACTCCAAGCTAGGCTTGATTCCCTCTAGATCTATTCCTATGTAGCTATGCTACTAAACTATGGAGCTCTAATTGAGATGGTGGCTCAGCTTCTCGAATTCGATGAGAGAATGAACTCTTGAATGAATTAGGAATGAATTAGGGTTTCACCCGGGGCCGGGGGCTCGAATATATAGCCCCCTAGGATTAACCACAGCCCTCGGATCAAACCGACCTAAATGGACGATAATTATTCATCCTCAAAGGCGGTGGAGGCGGGATCCACGAGACTCCACCCGATTGGTGGAGGTGGGGAGTCGGCCGACTCCCCGGGTCGGCTGGCCGACCGGCCACCCCGTGTGGGTCCCGGCTTCCGTGGTTTGCCTTCCGGAGTCTTCTAGATTATACAATTTTACCCGTTCGGTCTTTATCTCTATGTAATCATGACATGTGGGCCTCCTTTGGTTCTCTTTACGATAACCCCCGCGGAAATAGACAATCACCAAAACTCGTGGAATTCTGTCAAGTGTAACCCCTATATCTAACGTGAACTCATATTAGTCCTTTCTCTTGCTGCGTTGACGGTATAAAATTGATACTTAACGACCGTCAACACGTATCTAGTGTCAACAAGCATTTCTGGCGCCGTTGCCGGGGAGAAAGACGGTCTGCTTAGATAACCTAAATCTTGCTCTACCTTGTACCTATACTTTTATCTTTTTCTTTCACTTTACTTTTCCGTACATTTTATCTTTTTCTATCCTTATGGATAATTTAAATTCCATTCCTATCTTTCAATTTTCTCGCACCCACGGAGACCAAATTTAGTACCACATGAGTCATCACAACCCACCCAAACACCTAGCTATAGGCCGAGTCCGCGGTTGATTGCATTGGTCCAAAGCCTATCCTTTTCGGGAGAAGGAGACGAAAACCCTTACCTTCACATTAGAGACTTTGAGCAAACATGTGACTTGTCTTCGCATAGAGGGCATGTCCGACAAAACCCTCCGTTGGAAGTTATTTCCTTTCTCATTAAAGGGAAAAGCTAGATAATGGTATGATAAAGCCGTAGGTAAGCAACAAGGGGATTGGGGATCCTTACGCTCCAACTTTTGCCTAGATTTCTATTCCATCTTCCAAATCGTCGACCTTAGAGTCAAGGTTCGACTATTAAGCAAGAACCCGAAGAATCTTTGGCCTCATCCTGGAATCGTTTTACTACACTTTTAGCATCGTCCGGACCTTAGTCTACCGAGATCCCATTCTTTTACAACACTTTTATAAAGGTCCGAGAAGAGACAGTAGAAAATTGCTCGACACAACTTCGGAGGATCATTCTTGCATATCTCTCGAGAAAGCAAGATCAATCCTAGACCAAATCCTATCCAAGAATTAGACAACCTCCTAGAAGTAGAACCTCAAGTAGCCGAAGCCAAACCTTTGCCGATACACCATCAACTTCACTAACCCATGTCTTGAGCAAGACAAGGAAGACACTCCACTTCCCGATTTTATGCTAGATATTGAACCTGATCTGTTTTCCGATTTTGGAAACATCTTCAACTATCATACAGTGAAGAAACCACAAGGCAAATATCACCCAATAAAGCCATGCAACATTGATGAGGATATTCCAACAGGAAAAACCTCAGGAGAGCTAGTGTCTGTTATGAGCAATGAATGGCTAGAAGAGTCAGAGCTTTTCTCTGAAATAATTCGTTTGAATTCATCTTCTCTTCCCATTCATTGCATGATTAACAAAGATCACATAGACGCTCTCTATGACCCAGTTGTGGGTATAAATATCATGTCTACTACACTAGCAAAATATTTGCAAAGAGACATGACATTGACCCCAACAGTGAAGTTCATAAGAAATCTTTCAAGACAAATTCTTCCCCGTTTAGGAATCCTACATGTCCTACCACTCCGGGTAGAAGAAACCCCTGTCCACTTAAGCTTTTATGTCTTTGACATAGGGGATTTCCACTGTTGATAGGACAACCATTTAGAAGACTTCTTTATGAAGGACAAACTGGGAAACTAAACATTTGTTTAGGAAAGAAACTCCAGTTTGCAATGTCCATTTCACACTCTTTAAATGCTATGACCGAGCCCTATCCGCATTATGATCCATTGGAGGAATTTAGAGCAGCTTCTCTAGAATTCCTAGCTAAACCAGAATTAGAAGACGAAGCTAGATTCTTCATAGAAGAAGAAGCTGACCCTTCTGAGAATGAACCATTAGATGAGTTTACCTTACCACCTAGGCCTCCTATTGAGTTCAAACCCTTACCAGCCGGTCTTAGATATTCCTTTCTAGGAAATGATCCAGAGTCCCCTGTCATCATAAGTGATACTCTCACTCAGGTGCAGACCTTTCGCTTAATGGCTGTCCTAGAAAAACATCAAAAAGCTTTTGGCTACTCACTCCAGGACCTCAAAGGAATCAGTCTTGCCCTTTGTACCCATCGCATTCCCACAGATCCCGATGTTCCACCATCTAGAGAACCCCAACGTAGACTCAATAATGCGATGAGGGAAGTTGTTAAGAAAGAAGTTTTAAAACCGTTGCACGCCGGGATCATTTACCCCGTGCCACACAAAAGAGTGGGTCAGCCCCCCAAGTTGTGCCTAAAAAGGGAGGCATGACAGTTGTCCAAAATGAGAAGAATGAGTTAATCCCTCAACGAACCGTCACGGGATGGCGAATGTGCATAGATTATAGAAAGCTTAATAAGGCAACAAGAAAAGATCACTTTCCTTTGCCTTTCATTGATGAGATGCTAGAGCGATTAGCCAACCATTCTTACTTTTGCTTCCTTGATGGATATTCTGGATATCATCAAATCCCTATCCATCCCGATGATCAAAACAAAACAACCTTTACATGCCCTTATGGAACCTTTGCTTATCGTAGGATGTCTTTTGGGTTATGTAATGCGCCAGCTTCTTTTCAAAGATGTATGATGTCTATATTTTTCGATATGATTGAAAAGATTATGGAAGTTTTTATGGATGATTTTTCTGTTTATGGAAAAACTTTTGATGAGTGTCTTAAAAACATAGATCGAGTATTGCAAAGATGTGAGGAAAAACACTTAGTCCTTACTTGGAAAAAGTGTCATTTCATGGTTAGAGAAGGAATAGTGCTAGGACACTTAGTGTCTGAAAGAGGCATCGAGGTAGATAGAGCCAAAATAGAAGTAATTGAGCAACTACCTCCTCCTATCAATGTGAAAGGAATTAGAAGTTTCCTGGGCCATGCTGGTTTTTATCGAAGGTTCATAAAAGATTTTTCTTACATCGCTAGACCTCTTACCCGCTTATTGGCTAAGGATGTTCCTTTTAATTTTGATGATGCCTGCTTACAATCATTTGAGATCCTTAAGAAAGCGCTTATTTCTGCTCCAATCATTCAACCCCCTGATTGGACTCTACCTTTTAAAATTATGTGTGATGCAAGTGACTATGTTGTAGGGGCAAAGTGTTAGGACGTACTAAGGATAAGAAGCATCACGCAATAGCTTACGCTAGCAAAACTTTGACAGACCTCGGCTTAATTATGCTACCACCGAAAAAGAGCTCCTAGTCATTGTCTTTGCTATTGACAAGTTTAGATCCTACTTAGTGGGTGCCAAAGTGATTGTTTACACCGATCATGCCGCTTTGAAATATTTGCTCACTAAGAAAGATGCTAAACCTCGTTTGATAAGATGGATTTTATTACTCCAAGAATTTGACTTAGAAATAAAAGATAAAAAGGAGTAGAAAATTCCGTTGCCGATCACTTGTCTAGAATGCGCTTTGAGAAACCACAGAACTACCCATCGACGACGCACTCCGGGATGACATGCTCTACGGAATCAACGAATCCGACCCCGGTACGCAGATATTGTTAATTTTATGGTTACAGTTACGTACCACCGAGGAGGCAACAAAAGGAAACTTATCCAGGAGAGTCGTACTCACATATGGGATGAGCCCTACCTCTTCCGAGTGTGTTCTGATGGCTTGCTAAGAAGATGTGTGCCCACTGAAGAAGGAATCAAAATCATTGAAAGATGCCACTCATCACCATATGGATGCCATTATGGGGTGTTCCGTACACATGCGAAGATTTGGCAATGTGGATTTTTCTGGCCAACAATGTATGAAGACACAAAAGACTTCATTAGGAGATGCGGTCCTTGTCAAAGACATGGCAACATTAACTCAAGAGACGCCATGCCACTTGTCAACAATCTTCAGATCGAGCTCTTTGATGTCTGGGGAGTTGACTTTATGGGACCATTTCCACCGTCGAAGAAATGTGAATATATCCTCGTGGCAGTGAACTACGTGTCCAAATGGGTCGAAGCTATGCCATGCAAAAAGGCAGATAGTTCAAGCTCCAAGAAGATGTTCGAAGAAATAATATTTCCAAGATTCGGTGTCCCGAGGATAGTCATAAGTGATGGAGGATCACATTTCATCGACAAACGTTTCGAGCAATACTTATTGAAGCATGGAGTACGTCATAACGTCGCTACTCCGTATCACCCTCGGACAAGTGGCCAAGCAGAGACATCAAATAAGCAAATCAAGAATATTCTTCGAAGACAGAGTTAATGAAATGGGAACTGCATGGGAGGACAAGCTTCCCGATGCACTATGGGCATATCGAACAAAGATACAAGACACCTATTGGGATGTCACCATATCAACTGGTCTATGGAAAGACTGCCACTTACCAAGAGCTAGAATTCAAAGCTCACTGGGCCATCAAGAAATGGAATATGGATCTAGAAGCAAGCAGGAGAGAAGGGGAGGATGCAAATCTCGAATTAGAAGAATGGAGAGAAAAAGCCTATCACAATGCCAAGATATACAAAGAGAGAGTGAAAAGATGGCATGACAAGAGAATCAAGATTAAGGAGTTCACACCCGGAGACAAGGTATTACTTTTTAACTCCAGGGTCAAACTCTTTGGGCAAGGAAAGCTTCGAAGCAAATGGGAAGGACCGTTCGAAGTAGTAAGCTCATCATCGCATGGAGCCGTTACGCTCGCAACAACGAAGGTACGATATTCAAGGTAAATGGTCAACGTCTTAAAATATTTTTAGAGCCCATTGAAGAAATAGGTGAAATAGATGAATTAAATTTCTTTCTCAATTATGTAGTTGGGCCCGACCATTTTACTTTCCGTTTTTCGGGGTCCAGGGTATTTTTCCGAATGACAAAAATACGCTAAATAGGTTGCGAAAAACCCTAACCGGGAGGCCACATCCGAGGCGGCCGCCTCGACCTAGAGTCGGCCGCCCGTGGCTTCGCCCATTGGCCGCCGTCTTTTGCATTCGCGATCCTTCTACACTCTTCCTTCGGGAATTTTTGCCGATTAGGGTTTTTGAGATCGCGTTGACACATTATTCCTTCGGAGATTCCCTTTAGATGCTTTCCCACCCCCTATATAAAGAAGCCCACCTTAGGCCAACCTCATTCCATCTAAAGCCTCCTCCTCCTAGCATCAAGCTTGCTACGCGGCAATGGTGAAGCCAAAGCCGTAAAATTTAGATAGGAGATTGATCCGCTTCGGGATTGATCTCAACACCATCCCAAAGGAGGAGCCTGAGTCCAAGGCCATTGTTCTTGCTGAGCCAAAACCTCAAGCTTACAGCCATTGCTACTTCGCTCAACCAGTCGTCGCTGCACCCAAGCCTTTGCTCCTAGATGGACCTCCACCAAAGGGTCCCATTGTGAAGCTCCCTGAAGGCACCAAGATCCTCCCTCCTAAGCACAATGAGATGCTCATGGGAGTGAAGACCAACAAGCAAGGGGAGATCGTCTGTGCTAGATATAGCACTGGAGAGCGCTCTTATTTTGAGGGAGTCCGTGCTCACCCGAGCAAGGTCAAGTTCATCCCTCCAAAGGAAGCCCCGAAAGCAGCTCTCGCCGCCTCAGAAGCTCCACGGAAGCGCCGCAAGACCGTTGCAGACTTAGAGAAGGAGTTAGAGACTCGGCGAAATTATTGCATCTCGCAAAAGCGTCAACGTGTCCAGAAAGCAAGAGTATTGTCACTGTCATAGATAGACTTCGTGCGCTAAAAAAGAAGACGGATAAATTAGAGAAGAAGTTAGATGCTCTGGAGAGGCAAAATAATTAGACAAGATTTATCTTAGCTTCAGAAAGGCCTAGGGAGATTTAGATTGCTCAGTTTAAAGTTTTAGTTTGCAGTGTGCTTAGTTAAAGTTTAGTTCGATCTTAGTTCCTTTCAATACTTGTAATCCAGGCCTTAATGAAGATGAAATTAAGTTTTTAGTTATATTTATTATTGCATATGTGTTGCCTCTTTTGTCTCCACCTTGTTGTGAATGAAGATAACGGAATCTAGTGTGGGGGAGGCAACCGACGACGAAACTAAACGGATATCAGCGAAACAGCAAAAATATTTGAAAAGATATGACATAAAGATCACGCTCGGCGAAGCGGACCCCGAGGGGCCACCTGCCAGAGTCGGCCGCCGCAAATCTTGAGGCGCCCGCCCCTGAGGTGGGCCCACTTGGCTCCAGCTTTCGACCAGGTTTGCTTCCCTACGTTCCAAAATTTTATACCGATCATGTTTTTCCGATTCGTTTGGGAAACACCTTGAATTAAATCACCTGCTATATATATTGAGAAGGTAGATTATTTTAATCATGACCCCAAGATAGACTCACACCATGATAATTCCCGGAATCCTCGCCGCCGTTGGGAACGTTATTTATAGGGACCCCATTTTACTTAAGTTGTTGTGGACAGTGAGATAGCATGAACCATGAGAGCCTGATTTCTTGATATCTAGTTGCTTGGAGAATCTCTTTTCGAAAATATTAAAATTTTAGCTCCACTTCTCCTCTGTGGTAATAAATGCCTATAGAGTCTCGTCGACCAAAAATCTGAAAGACCAGCATATAAGCTTTTTATTTGTGTTGAGAATAGTCTTGGCGGTGTTAGAGCCATAGAGAAGGGTCTCTTACTCATATGATCAAGTGCACTTACACTCACATATATATCTGCTGCTCCTACACTGGGAGTACGCAAAAACATGCTTTCCGCCATTTATCCATCTCCTACACTGGGAGAGGATACATACACTTCTTAGGACTTCTTTATGCTCCAAGGATTGTTATCATCATCTAGTACTTTGAAAGAAGATCGTCATCATCGTGCATCGTCATCATCATGTTCAAGAAAGTTATTGTGTCCAAGATTGAGACATGGGCTATGCAAAAACAGTTGTTAAAAAAAAGAGAAAGAAAGAGATAGCCCCATGAGCTCCAAAGTATTCTGATTCCAAAAGAAGGAAGTTCAAAGAGTTAATCAAAAGAAAGTCAAGTCATCATTCAAGAGAAGACAGTGCAAGAGAGGGAAGGAGCATCGTTATCATCAATTTAGCCACCAAATATTCCACACACTTGCACACACTTGATCTAGAGTAAGGTCCCCCTCTTCGTGGTTCCCGTTTTTGACTAATCAATATACGCAGGTAAAAATGCTACTCCTTGAAATACCTTAAAACTCCACACAAGCCTTTATAGAATAGGAGGCATACCCTTCACATGCCTCAAGTGAGTTCCATAAATACTACATACATTGAGAGATTTGAGTGCTCTATACTTAATGGTGAGTTCTAGAAATACCACATATAATGAGTGATTCGAGTGTGCTACATGATTGAGAAGGGTAAGCTAAGTTTTCTTTGCAAAAAAAAAAAATATATTATAAAAACTCCAAGTGACAGGATTGATGGAAGAAGGATCTCTACTTCGCTACTGTTCCATCTTTCAACTCCCCAAAGTTCAATGGTAGACACTTTGAATCTGCTGCATGTGCATGATCGGGGATAATCTAATGTTGATGTCTTGTTTTGAGGCTATGCTTAAAGTAATCCATCCTTTTCCTCGAGGACGAGTAAAAGACAAGTGTGGGGAGTTTGTTGACGGTCGTTAACTCATAAAATCAACCGTCAACTCGGCATACAAATGGACCTATTTATAAATACTTGATAGATATAGGGTTACCACCGTGTAATTCCACGAGTTTTGGTGAATATCTATTTCGCGGGTGACAACAAAAACTACCCAAGATGGTCCACATGTCGGGTTTACATAGAGAGAAAGACCGAACGGGTAAAAAAAGTATAATCTAGAAGACTCCAGAAGGCGACACCTGAAAGCGGAGCCCCACCTGGCATTGACCAGGGGCGGCCGACCCTAGGGTTGGGGCGGCCGACTCCCCACCTCCACCAATCAGGTGGAGACTCGCGGATCCTGCCTCCACCGACTTTGAAGATGAATAATAATCGTCCATTTAGGTCGGTTTGATCCGAGGGCTGTGGTGCATCCTAGGGGGCTATATAACCAGAGCCCCTGGCCCCAGGAGAAACCCTAATTCGTTCTAGACTTCAGATTAATTCATTCCAGAGAGAGAGAATTAGATAGAGAACGGTCTCTCGAATGGATCTATCTCTATAGGGTATTAGTATCAAGAGAGATTGAGAGAGTATAGAGTGGAGGTAGATTTGGAGGAAGCCCGGCCTGTCGGTGTCTCCTCTCCAAGTGTATCTCGGGATCAAGTCTCCTAACCCGAGGCTTGGTTTCAGGATCATTCGGCAATTCAACTTCTAATACTAGTAAGTTCGTTGTTATTATTGTTCTTTAGTTTACAAGTTTACTTTATTCGTTTTGCGTTGGGAATAGAGTAATCGTTCTTTAGCATAAGCGTGGTGCTTAGGCTAGGTTCACTTGTAGATGCTCCCTATTCGGCCGGAACCGTGGTAGTAGTGAGGGAAGTGACAATCCCTTTATTACCTTCGTAATCCACTTCCCGTTGGTAGGTAAGGTAGGTACTTTGTGCCCGGTTTAGCATCCTCTGCGGTGTCTTTTCCTCAGGTACCCCCTTAGAACAATAGTCTCAAAACTTGGCATAGGTTAGAAGAAGACTGACGAAGGAGTTCTCTCTATATCGCTTAATTCTCACTTGACTAGCAGCCCAGGGGTAGTAGTAAAGATCGGGTTAGTCTATTGCACGTTTTCTCCTAGCGGATAAAAACAAATACGATACTCAGGACTTATCTCCCGGGTGAAGTGCTCACTGATATCCGTGCGCTTGCGGATTATTTCTCTTTGATTCTTTCGTGTGCGTATCTAGTGTCAACAGTGTGCCCTCCCAAGCTCCCGATTTCTGGATCCTAGGGTGTCGGTTGTTGCCCTAGGCCATGTACTGATCCTTTGTCTTCTTTCACTGTTTAAAAAACTGATCATTGTTACAAACTTACAATCCCATACAGCTTGTATTTTGAGACTCATCAAGTAGGTTGGACATTACTTTGGACGTACTAGGGTGTGAAAACAATGTTATATTGCTTAAGTCAGTTCATTACTATGATGTATTTCGAGATTCATCAGGTAGGTTGGAGTTGGACACATCTAGTAGACCCTGGGTTGGGCGTATCTAGTAATCTAGGAGATAGTTTACTGTAACGCTTGCATGAGCACCGAGCACATTAAAAAGAGGGAGTGATGGTAGGAGTACACTTGTAATCTATTTTTCAGGAGCTTTTAAAAGGCTTACCAACTTCTCCTGTGGTTTATTCCGCGTTAATAATAGACTGCTGTGAACAAGTACTGAAAAATTGATCAAGCAACAATGCATTAATAGGTGCCCAGCCTATATATCATCTCCAAATGCATCAATGCAAAATCCATTCAACTGATGTTTAGATGGCAAACGGGGAAGCATGCATGCGATAGCTTGCGACATTAGTACAACCAATGCATGGTATTGAGAAAGAGAGTCACCAGGAAAGGCCTAAATTTGATGGAAGGAAAGGAACATGCAAACATTTTTTGGAGTTCTTACTTCGGCTGCAAGGCTGGCGCACGAGATTAGGGAGGAGGAGGAGCTCTGGTGCGCGGCTGGCAACAGGAGCTAGCATTGTTGTGATCCTGGCTGCTTAGGCGTCTATTGTTCTCTCTAGAAGCACATTTGTTTCCAATGTAGTCCATTCATGTTTAGAGTGGAGTGGTGAGGTTTCCAGCGGTAACCTTGGTTAACGCTGCCTTTTTATGTTCACAGCTCACATTGAATCCAAGTGGATGCTCACAGCTTGTTTTATCAGTGCGTTATTGATTGAGAGAACTGCTCCGGCACTCCCTCCTCTAAAAATGGCACTAATCCAAAAGCATTCAATTAAAGAAATTATAATTATTCTTTTTAATTTTTTTGCCTTGTCACGATTGGACTGAGCCCAAGCCCAGCAGCCTGTGCGCTCTGCTCCGTTTAGGCGTTAATTCCTCGGAGACGGCGTCACGATCAGCAGCGGCTAGCGTCCCCGTCGTCCTATTTCGTGGTGCCACGGCAAGGAGCTTCGGCGGCGTTGAGGAAGAAGACGTCGGGCCACCGGCACCTCAGATCCACTCCTCTCGTCCATGTGCATGCCAAAGCTTTATAATCTTGTCCGCAAACTAGGCACGACATCCGAGTACTACCAGACGTCGACATGACGACCTTGATCAATTCATCGCAAGAACTCAATCACCATGGCCGTGGCGTTCCTTCTGCACACAGGCGCCATCATGGCGCTGAGCAAGGTGCAGCGTCTGTACGACGCATGCGACATCATCTTGTCGAGTTTTCGTCCCCTGCATATGTATCCTTTGGTTTAGATGGCGTGGAGGCGGCCGACGACGGGGAGAAGCCAACTCGTCCTCGTCCGACGACGAGCTGAGCACCAAGAGCGGCCATCTCCTGGCGGCGCCGGCGTTCACGCTATGATAGCTACGACGACTGGTGCCGCGGCGGGACATGGCCACTGGCCAGATCGGGGAAGAGACGAGGAGTAGAGACTGGTGCCGCGGCGGGGCACGGCCAGTGGCCAGATCGGGGAAGAGACGAGGAGTAGAGAGCGTCTGGCCGCTGTTGCTCGCGATGCCGTCTCCAACTAATTAACGGAGCAGAGCGAACGGGCTGGGCTGGGCTAGATTGGATAGGAACCCAAGCAACAGATCGAAAAGAAAATAATTAATT
The DNA here is from genome assembly GCA_018135685.1 of Themeda triandra. Lineage (NCBI taxonomy): Eukaryota > Viridiplantae > Streptophyta > Magnoliopsida > Poales > Poaceae > Themeda > Themeda triandra. Next base: position 64,611 of record JAENPR010001112.1, on the reverse strand, counting down.
TTTTAATTAGCTGCTTTGAGATTCGTGCTATTTTTGGAGGAGGGAGTACCGGAGCGGTTGCCATTGATTAATACGTTGCCTCAGTTAAAATTGGCTTCCAATGTCCAGTTATAGCTCACAGAGCAGAACAAAGACATCCTGTGGATTGGACAACTGGTCGACACTGGTTGATATTTTTTTGACGCGAGGATAACCCCATTTCCATTCAAACGAGAACAGAAATACAAAGTTCAGAGTAGCAGCTAGCGATAGACTAGACAGAGTTTAGAGAAGAAAAAACGCTACTTCAGCCAAGCAGCTAGACCTACCACCCAAATTATGGGGAAAAGCACCTGAGAATCAGTAAACTCGACAAGTGACGTACACTGGTTGATATGAATGTACATATATATCTCAATCAAAGGAAGCAACAAGTATCAAAGATATATTCACTCCATTCCAAACTATAACATGTTTTAGGACGGTTCTATATCCTATAATTTAGTGCGGATAGAGTGATAATTTTTTTTTTCAAATCGTTACTCTTGAATTTTTGCAGCAGTCACCTAAATGTATGTTTCTGCGTACACGTGTAACATGAATCTGTGACAACAGATGTCATTGCTGTTTGATGAGTGTAGTTTTCATTGATTTTTTTTTTGTTTAATAACTATAGATGTGTACTTATGTTTAAACAATTATTAGAGAGAAGTAAAGACTGTATCTTGACAGTAAATTTAGGTTTTGTATTACTTATAGCTCATTTGGTGGAGATTCTTGGACAGCTCTCAGAGTTGTTTTGTGTATTTCTCTCCAGCAAATCGATTACATGCATGGTGACCACAGGGGCGGGCGCTCCAGTCCTCGAGATCGACAAATTGCAGGACTGCGCATCATTCTTGGTTAATTCATAGGCTCGGTTAAAATTGGTTTCCACTGACCAACCGAATTCGGATCTGTGAGCCATTATTTTTTTTCGAAAGGACGGCAAAAGCTTTGCCGCAATTTCTATTAGACGAAGAAAGAAAAAAAGAAAGGCAAAGTGCCCCGCCCAGTTTTTGAAGTGGAAACCGAAAACCACGTACACCTTGAAGGGTACCCTACTCCAATAACACACCTAGGTACCAAAACAACTCAACTCGCGCCACAAAAGCGCCAACTCAACTCAACTCAGCTCCACACTTGGTCGGATTGGGACATCGACACAAGCCTCTAACCACTAGAACTCGGTCGGATTGGGTCGTCGACACGAGCCACCACTACAAACCACTGGGAGCTCCACAGCTGGGACCAAGGCAACAAGCAACAAAAAAGCTAAAAACAAACTAAGACTACACCACAGGCACCAACCACGAACATGGTGCCGGAAACGACGAACTAGGACTGCCCAAAACATCCCAACCAAGTCGAACACCACAATGACGCCTACAAGAAGGTTACGACGCCAGAGCGCCGCTGCCGTCCGTCCATGGCAGGACAAGGTTCTCACCCGTGGTGTGCTGGGGAAACGACGCCCTCAACAGGGGAACGACACCCTCAAGTGTCGCCGTCGCAAGGCCTTCGACCAAATAAACCCCAGCACAGACGTCGGTCAGAAAGTCGGGTCCCCGCCAGCCACTAAGACGTCGCTGCCAGCCACCCAGAAGAAACCTCACCAGGGTTGACGCGCCAGCCACACAAGCAGCCGCAAAGCTGCGCCAGCACCCCGCAAGACCCCCCGCCGAGCACCAGCCATCCTGCACCATGAACCTCCACCAAACGCCCGCCGTAGTCGTAGCCGCCGTCGACCACCACTGCCGGCCGAGCTCCCGTCGCAGACCCCGCCACCCCCTGAAGGTACCCGATCTGGAACCAAGTCCCAAACCAGCACCCCCGTGGACGCCATGGCCTCCAACATCACGACGACCGTCCCACGACAGCGGACAGAGACATGGGGGGAGGGACGGCGTAGACGAAGACCGCCCCCCCAACGCCAACATACCCCCAGCCGTCGCCACGACACGGCAACCGCCAAGAGGAGGCGAAGGGCGAGCAGAGAGGGAGGGAGCCCCTCTGCCACCCCCCACACCCGAAAGGGCAGCGGCCCCGCGACGCCCTGCCGACGAACCCCGACGGAGAGGAGAAGCCAAGCACCGGCCCGGCATAGTCCGCAAAGACCGCCACGGCGCCGCAGCCCGCGCAGAGCCGCGGCCGGCCACACCACCATGGTGTCGCCGAAGAAAGCCACTCCACCTCCACCGCACATCCACCGCCCCAAGCAGCCCGGCCGCCGCCCAACCAAGGCCGGCCAACGCCTAGCGCCCGCCACCAAGCCGAGGCCGGGCGGTTGCGAGGGCCGGCGGCCAGCCGCACCGGAGCCGCCGGCCCGGAGGGCGGGCGCGAGCACCGCACGACCAGGAGCCGGGGCCGCGCGACCCGACCAAGGCGGAGGTCCGGTCGGCGGCGCCGCCCAGCTCCACCACCGCGACCCCACTGGCCGCCGCCAGGGAAGCCAGGGAGACCACCCCCAGCCACAGCCGCCGAGCACCCTAGATTCGCCGGCAGAGAGCCACGCGCGCCATGGCCACCTCCAAAGCACCGCCCGCCCGATCCGGACGGCCGGAGGCCGGATCCGGCCGCCACGGCCCAGATCCGGCGCTCGAGCCCGACCGCCGCCGCCGCCGCCGCCCGCCCGCTCGGGAAGAAGGGGAGGAGCCCGAGCCGCCAAACGCCCCCCGCCGCCATCCCGGCCCGGCCGGGCCTCGCGGCCGGCCGGCCCGGCTGCGGCGGCGCTGCCGGAAAGCGGAGGAGAGGACGGCGCTAGGGTTCGCGGGGGGAGCCTCCCGCGTCGCCCGCAGGGGAGGCGACCGGGAGGGAGGATTAGTTGCCCCTTTTCTTCCCTGTGAGCCATTATTAACATCGGCAATTATAGCTTGTCAATGTTCATGTCAATTTTAATCTCAAAGAAAAATGTTCATGTCAGTTTGTCAGTGCAATAAGACAATGAATAATTGTTTTCTTAGGACACCTACAAGTGTAAACTCTATCATAGAATCTAAAACCATTTATTACCCTCCTATTGATGGTATTTCAGTTGATGTGACGGTATGTTTATTAAAGAGAAAGGAAGAAAACCAAGACTCTATTATTTAGACTTGAAGTCCACAATCTTTGAGGTACTCTATAAAAAAATCTTGCATTGTGAGTGCCCATAGTAGTGGCAAGAGACAACCACGTGCAATCGAGCATGCACCATTACTATTTTCCTAACTCTGACGAGCTAGATGTTCCTATCCGCTAGCTCCCAATATATACTGTCGAATGCTATTATTAGTGGAGGTGATGCAGAATTTGGAAATAGGAGGCATGCAGGAAAATCCTTCCACTCAGTTTTCTGGTGGGTCAGGGAGTCGGGCTCCTTCTCCACCACGGCACCGGCGGCCGGTTTCGTCGGACGGACACCCCACCACACGCGCGGCGCGTGCCGTGCCGTGCGTCCACGGTGCCACGGAGCACGGGGGGCTCGGCACCACGCCCGTCGGCTGCCCATGGCCTTTGCTTCCACTTACATACCGTTTGCTCCAGCGAGGTAGTGCAATCCTGTTGGTTACAGCTACGCTGCTGGTTACACTTTAGTTACAAGAATAGCAATTCATACGTACAGGTCACATAATCAGTGGAACCAACTCGCTATTTTTTTTATTTTTATTTTTGACAAGAGCCATTTCGCTATTAAACAAGCAATGCTGCACTCGTACCGTCAATTTTTTAGTAGCACATCATTTATGAAAGTTACCACTACTCCATTAGTTGTTTTTATTATATTAGGAAAGTTAAACAACCAAGTCACATCACTGCTACTTGCAGCGCGGCGCATCAGGCTTGGCGGACGGCATGCTGCGGACATTCTTCAGCAGGTCCTGAGTCTTGGACAGCATCATCACCCGCCTTGCCTGGGGTCGGCAACGCCCCACATCATAAACAAACACACATCATAAACAGTTATGTACTAGTCAACAACCAGGTCTAACAACTAATCAGAACACCAATCCAGCGGCAATTGCCAGCCAAGCCCAGCCCTCACGAATCGGTTGTCAATTTTAACAAACTTCTCCCTGTTACCCCTGCTATTTGGAGCGATGCCCGTCTGATTTGGCGGACGGCACGCTGCGGACGTTCTTCAGCAGGTCCTGGATCTTGGACAGCATCATCGCCTGTGATGGCTCCCCACCACCAGCGCTCCCACCCCCCATCCCACCACCAACGCCCACACCACTACTACTCACACCATGCGGTAGCGGCGCAGACACCGCCGCGCGCGGGTTGTTCTCCTGCAGCTTGATCTTCTCGAAGAGGTACTGCTTCTCGGCCTCGGCCTCCTCGAGGCGCCGCTTGAGGTACGCGCTCGCGAGGTCCTGCCCAGCCTCCTCCGACCTCTTCTTCGCCAGGGCCACGCTGCGCAGCCGCTCGGCCTCCTCCCGGGCCTCGGCCGCCTTCGCCTGGAACATCTCCGCCTCCGCCTGCTTCAGGCGGATCACGCTCTCCAGCTCCTCTGCCTGCTGCAGCTTCCGCAGACGGTCCGCCTTCAGCTCCTGGGCCTCACGGGCCTTCGACTCCAACTCGTGGTCGCACGCCTCCACAGCGAGGCGGGCGCGTTTGTACAGTCGCAGTTTCTCCTCTGCTACGATCTCCATCTTCCTCACGGCTTCCTGGACCACCTCTGCGATCCGGTTGCAGGCATCCTGGGGAGTGATCAGGCGCCCTGGCTCTTCGTGCTCAAAGGCTTTGGAGGTGTCAATATCCATCTCTGGGAAATACAAGATGGTGTTAAACATGTTCCATTCACCATTCAGAGAAAAAGAAAAAGCAATAACAAAAACAGGAGATGCTGAACATAGTTCAGTAAAAACGATATTCACAACACACAGTTACTATCTTTGCCATAAAAAACAATTCATTTTCCATCCAAATAGTCTTATTTTCCATCCAAATAGCCTAAACATGCAGATGCAGCAAAACCACAAACCTAATCCAACATAAATGAGCACAACCTATGGCAAATTTTAAGCAAGTTCGAATTGGCACAAACTACTCTGTATAGGGCAAGGCAAGCACAGGCCAGCTATTCAAACTAGTGCAATGAAAAGGAGTAGCAGGGAGATCTATAACCCAAATAACAAACACACAGGCTGGAGATTACGGCCTGGTAAAAAAATCATGGGCATGTTTGTCATGGGCGCAGTAGCAGAATGAATAGGTACCAAATAAATTATCAAATAAGCCTTAAATCACATGACAATTATAATAATTGTTGCTAACTTTTGACTGAAAAGCAACTATGGTACACAAATCTGTTCAACTACAAGGTGAAGATGTCCAACCGGAATAGCTTGGCAGTGATTCTAAATGTAACAATCTAATCGCCGTGCTTTGATTGTGAGAGAATGGTTTCCATGGAAATTATAATCAGCAGAACACAAACAACTGACTTAATACATTCTTGTTGTTTCAAAGTAACTGTCAAGTGCAACCAGGCTACGGAGATTATATGAGCTGGATAGCAGTAACAAACCAGGCAGTCATACTTCGTGAACCTGAATGTTAAACAACACACTTTTAAGACTTCTAATGCATTCATATGTGCCTGTAGACTGCATGTAGTGGAATCGCTACAGTTTTGAGTAAATCCAAACGAATTCGTGGATGAAAGCACTATTGTCTGTCGCATTCAGAAATTTAACTTTGAAGTTATTGTCTGTAGAGGCCCTGCAGTACACTGAGCTACAAACTAGCTAGAAAGCAGGCAACTGAAGAGCACAGCATGGGCTAGAATGATACAGATTGCTTAAAGAACAAACATGGGCTTATGTGCAATATGAAAAAAGAAGAATCTGAAGGTGTATAGCTAAACATGAAATAGGACAGCCAAACATTTATCTACACTCACGGAAGCAGTCTTGTCTTACAGTACTGAATATGAAAACAATAATAAAATCTGATGCATCAAAGGTAATAGTTTCAATGCATCATGTATGTCTATGCACAAAATGCAGCTAAGTCCAACCTGAACAAAAGAACTACTAACTGAAATTAAATCAAAACTGAAGAAATGAACTAGTAGTTGAAATTTAAGATGCAAACTAGTAACAAATAACAAGAAGTCCAGACAGAATTCTGTGTATTTGAAAAGTAACAATTTGCATGATCCCATTTACACCTATAAGCAATTAAAGTAAAAAATCACAACCATACTTGCTGCAGGAAACAAGCACCACAAGTAATTCAATTCAACTCGGTGCATAGTTAAGAATAGACTGGGATATGAGTTGATAAATTGCAGGACCACAAGTAAGCTATGAGCGAGTCATTCAGTTCATCACATATATAAGTTTGGTTAACAAACCACATGTACCTTGTAGTGCTTGTAGCAGAATTCTAGGACTCATTGATTCAGCAGAACCACTCCTCAACCTTTCAACTAGCTCAGCACATTTTCTGAACAATTTCCTCCCTTTTGAGTCCTCACTTAGACGGAATATCTTGCAAACATAGTCGAGCTCCCACAGCAAGGCATCCCTGTCCCAACCAGGTGCACACTGCTGAAAGACATCCCTAACCCATCCGAACAGTTCAGATGTCCTCTGGCAGGCCTGGCACCGGAAAAGCATCTCCACATGGCCAACGCCATTCTTAATCGTCTGCCCAGTCCCAATCTGCCCATCACGAATCGCACAGTCCGTGTGAGTCCAGTGCGAGCAGATATCACACCCAACCCAGCGGCACGTATTGACCTCGAAATCAAACTTATTGCAGATCACACACATGCAGAGATTACAAAACCCGCTCCTGTTGCTGCATACGTTACACTTACACTCCTCAGCGGGCACGGCACTCTGGCAGGCGATGTTGCGGCACCTCTTGTACAGGAAGATCTCAGCAAGGCGGCTCTGGGCTATGTCGACGCTCGGGTGCAAGAACGCCTGTATCCCTGTCTTGATGGCGACCAGGATCTCCAGCTGCACGTGGTGAGCCATCAAAAGGACAGGCAGGGTGAGATCGACCCTGCCCTGGACAAGCTTCTGCAGGTACATGAACTCCTGGATCTGGTGCGGACCGCCAGCGCCTTCCAGCATCGACCGCAGCTCGGTCTTGGTCTCGTCCAGCAGATCATCGCTCATACCCTTCATCCTCTCAGCGACAAGGTCTACCCTACCCTGAGCGACCTCCCTGAGAGTCATCCGGCCGGCGCTCGGCATCCTACCCCGAAATGCCTGCAGCTCCGCGACGCCATTACCAACCACCTCCTTCTCCTTGCTGTCAGCTATCCTCAGAGCCGTTATTGGTGCTGCCGCCACAGGACGGCCGCCTCCGCCACCGCCACTACTCTTGCCAGGCTCCCCAGGCCACGTCTCTCGCGAGCTGGCGCTCTCGGTAGCAGAGTCATGGCCACCGTCAGAGTTGGTGTCCGGAGGCGAGCCCACCTGCTCCATCGAGGCGGCGCCACCCAGGGAGAGCGACATCTGCAGCGTCGGCGCTCGGCCGTTGGGACGCGGCGCCGGCGGCAACCCCTGTGGGTTCGGCTGCTGCTGCTGCTGGTTGTGATGGTTGTGGTGGTGGTGGAAGTCGCCTGACGAGGTCCCCATCTGGGAATCAAAGACTTGGCAACCGAAACCTGCAGAGGAACGAGAGGAAATAAAAGAAAAGCAATCATCAATCAATGAATCAACAGAAAACAAAACCTGTAGTGCAGAGGAATAACAGAAAACGAGAGGCAATCATCAGTCAATCAACAGAAAATAGAACCAAGTGCAGAGGAACAGCAGAAGGCGGCAGTCAATCGATCAATCAATCAATCATCAGATTGTGACTGACAGCAAAATAAAAGCGCTTGGCACATCATGACTCATGAGCATGGTTAGCCGCCCCTGATTTTTAATTTTGCTATCAGTGACCGAACGCACAACACAACTGGGACGCGTTTCTGCTGCTATTACTGTCAGCTTGTGCAGCCAAACACCGCGGCAAAGCAAACAGATTAGCAGCGATTTGCCCCTGCCCCTGAGGTCTGAGGTCTGACCTCATCGGATGGAGGTGGTAATTACGCAAGGAATCCACACGAGGAGCGACCGCGTTTCCCCACCCAGGCGTAGAGATCAGAAGCCCGCCGCCGCCGCCGCCGCCGGCAAGGGCGGCGAGACGAGGGAGCCACCGGCAGACATCACTGACGCGAAAATTCCTGGGCGAAAAGCAACCCCAAAACCGAACGAGACACTCCCCCCTCCCTCGTTTCTCATTCCCATCCACCCCGCACCTGACCTACCCACCCAATAGCGCAGCACAGCGCCGCCGCCGAATCCCCAGATCCCGTCGGCCGGCACCCCACCCTACCCACCTGACCAGACAAGGAGCAGCATCAGCAGCGCCAGGGCGGGCGAGGAAGCACTCACAGCATCGAAGACGAGCCGCAGCCGCAGACGAGAACCCGCCGCCGCACTTGACGAAGAGGCCGCCGCTCCAGGTGAGGTGAGGGAATGGAGCGGAATGGGAGTCCAGCACGAAAAGGGGAAGGAAGGAGTAACGGGCGGTCGGCGGTGAGCCGGTGACCGATTGACCGCTCGGGATAGCGCCAAGGAGGGGGTTGACTGGCAACCTGAGCTGGGCCCACCCGCAGTGTCACAAGGGCCACCCTACCTCGTTCTCATCGGAAACAAAGTCTCTGGACTATCAACATTCCTAAACATATATGCTTATTCACGTTCTTAGATTGATTATTACAAGAAATGCTACCGTGGTAGATTTTTTTATAAGTATATTTGTACTCCCTCCGTCCCAATAAACATGACGTTTTAGCCTTGACTCAAGTACATCAAAGATTTTTTGAACCTAGATATGATGTATGTCCACATGCATAAACTTTGTGTGAATCTAGACATCCAATCATGAGTGCTTCAACGCCAAGTAAATTGACTTGAGTGAGTATGAATACTGCTAGTGCCTCGACGAATCTTGTACAATCAAGATGATCTGTACAACTCTTGTCTCGACCTGCGAGATCCATGTGGAAGTTTAAGGTTGTAGATTAAAACAAACTAGTCTAAATAAATATAATAGTTCCACAGCAATAATCAGGATTTCTGAATCAAATATCTTCAATATTATTACATCCTTAGTTCCTTACAGATTGTAAATCTGGGAGATGAACGAGAGCATGCCCAAACTTTTTTAACAAACAGGATATCTTACAGGATCTAAATCAATCTGATAAAATCTAGGAGCACTAGCTATAAGAATACTATTTTTGCATATCATCATACCGATTCATCACCAACTAATCACGGTCACAAAATAAATATTGATCACACGTCTGGTAATGTGCTTTCCTTTACATAGTTTACTCATCATCAGATAAGCAATACCAACAGCTGCAACTAGCAGGAACTTTTTACAAAGGCTGTCATCAGCACCACAATCTCCCATGATGCTTATTTTGTGGAAGCACAAACCTGTGCCCAATCAATAGAGCAAGCAATAGGTGGGCCGGCATCAGGATCACAATACCTCATGATCATTATTTCACGCACCTGTTGCCACCAATACCATCTCTTACAGCCAGAAGAAGAAACATTTTGAAGAAGATACTCAGGGCATTTTAAAGAGCAGCCATATGCACAACATTGTAAAGCATATGTATGTATGTTCATCGTCTACACCATCTTACGATATCTCGAACTCAAATCCATAACCCTATACATGGAAAATAAACAAATCAAGAAACACATGCACGTCACACACGAGGATTCTAAGGGGAACACCTTTCAAGAACATTGAGACCTATTGCTTGCTATATGTTACAAAGAGAGAGGTGCCTTAGTTTGCCCTACGGTGCTGGAAGGACAGGGACGGTCGCATCATAGCAAGGCAAGGTATCTGACAGCGAGCCTGCTAACCCTCTAGCATCAGGGAGATGAGGCTGGACCGCCAGTTCCACAGCAGAGGGTGAGCCTGCTAAACTTCCAGCTTCAGGGATACAACACGGGACTGCCGGTTCCGCTTGGCTACCCGAACGAACACAACTGACAGGCATGACGGCGCCCACCACGGCCTGCGGACTTCCTGCTCCCTTTCAGGCAGGCAACTGGCAAGAAATGTGACTAGGAGTTAGATAAAACAATGAGCAAAATGCACCACAGTACTCAAACTATTGTGGAGGTAATAAATAGGTACTCCAACTCAAAAACTTACCAACTAGGTACATAAACTGTTGTGAGATAACAAATAGGTACTAAATTACGTCACACATGCACCATCAACTCATTACATTTTGCTAAAAAACCCCAGCCAGACACACATTCACAATGCATCGTAGTGGGTGATGAATTATCATTCAACCTGTTCATGGTCTGGATTTTGTGGCTTTGAGTGGGTTCGCAACCCAACCCAGTTTTTAACTGAGCGGAGCGGGCTGGTCTGGTTTAAGTGGTTAATGAACGGTTCCAACGTGATAGCCGGATTGGCTTGGTCCGGTCTGGTGCACGGGTTTACACGGGTCAGTGCTTTATTGTATTCCTGCTGTTTGTGCACGAGCGAGTCCATGTATTCCTACGTGCTTGCTTGTGCACGAGTCCGTGTATTCGTACATGCTTGCATTGCTTGTGCACGAGTCTGCGTATTCGTACGAGCTGCTTGTGCACGAGTGTGTGTATTCTTACGTGCTTGTGCACGAGTCCGTGGCATGCATCTGCACGAGTTTACACATAAAAAAGATTGCTTTCTGCCGCAACATGCATCTGCACTTCTGCTGTGAACAATGATGCACGTGACAAATTTCTATAAATTTCACAAAAAAAGATCAACATAGAGATTATTAGTATTTCAAATCAATCACTGCTAAACATAAATACATATATGGACAGTGTATTTTGCTTTTTATGCACACAAATAAATACATATATATGGATTTTTCTATGACCAAAAATTCATGGAACATTCACGGCTTCAAGAGAAAGAGTGGACGGTGATTTTTTGGGGATACAAAGGACCAAGAGATGACCTCTCAGATTCAGTAAGGGGGGTTTTAGGAAAAATGACATGTTTATTAGGCTAATGATGTCTGTGTGGCGTCATTTAGTACCCAAAAGTGACAAAAATATAGATCCAGTACCTGTTTGGTAAGTTTTTCAGTTGGAGTACCTATTTATTACCTCCACAATAGTTTAAGTACCTATGGTGTACTTTGCTCTAAAACAATCAAAGCATGTATTTTACTTCACGGTGTGCAAGTGCAAGACAGATAGAAAATACTATAAAATTATAGCCAGATTGAAGGAGAGCCAAATAAATGCTCATCAGTTGTTTCAGATTCCAGGAGCAAAATGGATTTGACAAAAGATAAGCAAGCATGCAATCTGACTGATAACACTAATCATACTTCTACAGATTAAAATAGATAAGTAGTTTTCTGATATTTTACCTTTCGCCTTGCACCCATAACTTTTTTTTCTCAAAGTAAGTGACTTGGTGAATGAATTTTCCATTTTTTACTTCATATATACTAGTCTTGGTTACTGTTGGACTGTGCTAAATGTAACTGGCCTCAAGCTGCACTCTCAAGATTGGAGCTCTAGAAAATCAAGATAGACCTGTCGCTGTGGCACTTTAACAGTGCTGCTCAAGTCATAACTGAACAGTGAAATGTCATTGTCATAGGCCATCCCACATGCCTAATCAAATCATCTGTGCATGTGCAGGTGTTTGACAAGGAAACCACATTACCTACTAACATCATTGAGGAAAATAGTAAACATTTCTATAACTAAACCATAAAGTTTGCCACACAATAATTAAGCATTAGTTAAAACGTCACCAAAACCATATCCTGAATTCTTTTTTCCTAAGTTACTAACAAGTTCTGCAAAAGGAGTTGCTCACTAGGAGCACATATTTAACATGCCAGGGATGTCTTTGCTTCACAAAATATAAGCCACAAAATTAAGGTGCTAGAACTTTAAAGTATTTCATTTTTCCAGATTAAGGTGCTAGAACTTTAAAGTATTTCATTTGTCCAAGATAGAGAAGTATTGCTAGAAGAAAAAGATTTTCCTGCACTGTTTCATACATGTCAAGAGCTATGCAAACTCTGAAGAAAACTGAAGAAAAAAAAACTCAAACTGTAATGGTCATCATATAATAGAAATATGCATAGATAAAGTGCAAGAGTAGAAGCAGCAGAACTTGAACCTTTGATGCGTCTCAACTCTTTACAGAGAGTGATAAAATCTCCCCATTTCATATGACACCGCCTTATAAATCGAAGAATCTGTTCAGTAGTAAACATCGACAGGCTTTCTAGATACTCTCCATTGACACCATTCTCTTCAAAAGCCTGTCGATAGCTTCCAAGATTTATTTCCTCCAACCATAACCCTACATCCTGCAGCACAGTTATGGCCCACGTCATTGTACTTAGATCTGTTTGTAAGCAATGATCTATACTGGATCTGCTGTGAGAGAAAGACCATTTAGCAGTTTGTACATTATTTCACTCATACAATGAAAAGGGAAGCATGGCAGTATAACCTTATAACTCACAAAAGTCCTTGCATCACAACACCAAATGTTTGAGAATGTCTAACTTCTCTACCTCAACCAGGCATGCAATCATTTCTAACCTTGACCTTTTTTCAATGCTAGACCTATAATTTCCCTTTATGATTATACCTTCAGTACTGCAAACATATCCCTTGCTAGTCAGCAAAAGGTATCATTTTTGTCTGCTAAATTATCTCCAGGTGAAGCAGCCAAATAGACTTTTGCAAAGTTGCAAAAAGAACAAATCAGCTCCTTTTCCTAGCTAAGATCATAATAACCAAAAAAGGGATAATTTTTCTAGTTTGCTGGGGCATGCAGGCCATTTGTGCTGGAAAAAAAAAATGCTTAACTAGTAGAGCAGAACGAAAAAGTTGACTTGAACACACTAACACGATTGTTCTTTTAGTATCAGGTCTAACAGTTCCAAGGTAAATAAAGCACAACTTGGCCATAATCAAAATAACAAACCCATTTCTATAATAATTGCTTTCCCACAGACAGCTAAAGAGCCAAATGCTTACTTTGACAAGGTTCCATTAAGTTAGAAATTCCTAAAGGGCTAAAATGCCATGTTGTCAATAGACGAAATGGTAAATCAGATTCAGCACAATCACTTCCCAACCCCCCCCCCCCCCTGCCTCACTCTATTTACACTGTTATTATGCTACTGTTCTCATCCAACAATGATAGATAAATGATTTTTTAAAACAGTGTGGCAGTACCTTTAATTTAGTTAAAGCCATTGCAAATCTCTTATTTGCACTTATCTAAAAGCCAGAAACCTACATTAATAATAATTAATAAATCTGGAGAAGGAACAGCCCATCCTTCACAAAAGAATGTTCCTTGCCAGCATCCCAACTATGTTATCCACAAGGCAAAATTACATGTTTTCTGCCATGGTATGTGAAACTGCAGAGACATGTAAATGATCCCCCTCAGCAAATTAGTAAAAGAAGTTTTTTTGAATGTAAATTAGTAAAAGAAGTTACAGAATGAATTCTACAGAAGTACAAATTAATCAACAGAAGTTGTAGGACCAATGATTTCCAAATTTTGTAATGTAAAAAGACAACATATTAACAACAGAAATTTGTCATACTACCACACAAAAGAAATTCAGTAATTAGGAAAACAAAAGTTAAGACGAAAGGTACTCCCAAGTACCATAGAGTGAACAATGACTATCCCAAAATCCCAAATCCCTTATTGGGTTAAAGAAGCAAAAGATTCACACTTCATATTTCGTTTGTTACCCAGCACCCTAGCGTCCTAAAATTCGCAGGGAGATCAATCACGCATTTCGACATCCAATCTACTGGCATTCATGAGAAGAATAGAATAGGCAATACAGTTCACCAAAACTGAAACCAAGAACAGAAATCAGAAAACGATAGAAGTCGGTCGCACCTGCACAGTCCAGATGAAGAAATCCAGCGGCTCCGGGGAGCGCCCCCGGCTCATCTCCGCCTCCCTCCCAGCCGGCGGCGAGGCACTCCTCCTGCAATCATGCCACCCCCGCTCAGATCAAGAAACGGCTCCGCCATGAGGCCAGAATCAGGGGCGGACCCAGTAATGGACACGGGTGTACACATGTCACCCAATCTTCTTTTTGACAAAAGTTTTGAAGTTTGTAGGCGCAATACATGTACTTTGGATCGGATCGGATCCGAACACAAGTAGCTTGGGTTTGCGACAGTTGCGTGCAGGAGGGACGGAAGAGAGGGGTGAGCGTACCTGGCGGCGGCTAATCGTCGCCGGTGAAGGTTCGGAAGATGGAGGCCTGGGAACTGGCCTACGGCGGCGCCGGCGGCAGGGGCCGCCCAGTCGCCGTCACCGGAGGCAGACAGCGCGGCGGACGCGGGAGAACGACGAGGGAGAGAGTGAGAGAGAGTGTGCCGGGGAAACAGAGAAGAAAAGGCCACTAATCCATTTCTTTTCTTTTCTTTTTGAAACGACTAATCCATTTCTTTTAGACCTGAACACCTGATAGAAGTGTCAAGTCGGGCAAAAAAAACTGATTTTTCTTCGCAGGCTTTTTTGAGTGAAGGGAAATTAAATTAAACTCGGCAAATTACATCTCTAATTTATATATGAAATAATATTAGACATGTCCAGTGTAAACCAACCTCTCTGTGAAAACGGTACAAACCAACGGAGCCTTAACAAAAATGGTGGTAGAATATGTGTTTTCTTTTGGCTATCTACGAATTAATAATAGTAATAACATGCATAAACATGTTCTCCATGATATCCTAGTTAGACATATGGTCGATTTTGTTCTTAGAATGATCAAACTAAAAGGGTATATGATCTAGGATCCCCTGATTGGGGGGCACTTTTTGAATTGAAAAGACAAAAAGTGCCAAACCGAGTAGAGGACACATTTAGATATATGATGATGAGCGCATAGTAGGGGACCAGAGAGCTTTGGAATCTTGAAATTGGTTCCATAAGAGGGACCATGATCATACGTACGTTGAATTTGACCCGAGGACAGCTCAACAATTTTCTAGAGAATATTGGTGTACAACACAACAAACATGTAGTTTTTGTATGGAATCATTCATGTATCAAGTCGGTTAGCCAAATAAAAGAAGCTTCTCTTACATACGTATGCTCCCAAAGCTAGTGGTACCTTGATTCTCAAAAAAAAAAAAAAAACACTAATGCTACCTTGTTTATTATGCCCTATCACAGAAAATCCCCATTCTTTTGTGTCCGTTTTTAGTTGAGCGAAAGGAGAACAGTGGTGATATTTTGAGATTTTT
The DNA here is from genome assembly GCA_018135685.1 of Themeda triandra. Taxonomy (NCBI): domain Eukaryota; kingdom Viridiplantae; phylum Streptophyta; class Magnoliopsida; order Poales; family Poaceae; genus Themeda; species Themeda triandra. Next base: position 49,294 of record JAENPR010001112.1, on the reverse strand, counting down.
GCAGGACTTTGAATATTAGTCGTTTAGTGTTTTTCATGTAACCTACTATGTGATATTTCAACTTAGGACCTATTCGATCCCATGAATTAAAACCAATATCTAGATTGTGCTTTTCATTTTATTATTAATTTTTTCATGAATACGTAAAGGCTTGCGTATTTTTTGTATTAAGATAGAAAAGTTTAAGCATACAAACATCATGCTTCAAAAGAGCTCCCTAGGAGGTCTAGAAGTAGCAGCGCAAGGCAGGACCATCTAGTGTATTGAAACAAATAGTGTATTACTCATGATCCAACCAACCAAATTATTTTCTAATTCCTCTCATTTCCCGTTCAACTTAATTTGTTTGCACAAAAGGTCGAAATTGTACCATTGTCCAAACTACCAATTGCCCAGTGCCTACTGAACAAATTAATAACGCACCGTGTCCAGTTCATCCAAAAAAAACACCGCACACAATTTCAAAAAAGAATGTACCTGCAATCATTTGTCGACAAAATTGCGAGTGTTTTTGCATCAAAATGTGGATTTGTCATGTGCAGAACCTCCAATCAATTATGCCGGCATTTATGATAATTAACCTAGGGTGTTGTCCTCTGAAATCAGAATGATTGGGGGTCCACCTTGAAGCAAACGAGTCTGTCGAATCTCGTCTGAGGCCTCACAGGGCGCGTTGCATCTTCTCATTCGCTTTCTTAGGAATATAGGAAGTAGGTTTTAGCCAACAGAAGTAAATGTGCCACATTTCCTACGAAAATCACTTCCAAATAGGGACTCAAATATGACTGAATACAGGAAGATTTGTTTTCTTTGGTACATTAATTTGTTTTCTTGCTAAAAATCAGTGATTGTTATGGATCTATGACTCCGTTAAATTGAATTCATGCGTGCTTAGAAACACAAAAAATAATAGAGAAATAATAGTGAAGGTAGGCCAATGATGCAGCTGCTTTGCAAGACATGAATGCTGCCACACGGAAAGGTATGCCCATGTATGTCCAAATTCCTGTCAGCTTCAATGATGCGGACGAACAGACCATGACATCCAGTTCCTTATGATATCTACTATACTTATTAAGCAATAAACTTTAGGAATATCATCACTGGATGAAAGATTCACTCCAAAGAAATAGAAATGTAGGGTAGTATCTGATATTCTTGAGGGAAAGAATGTTAAGTTTGACATGCTTTAGGGTCTAGCAATTGGGTTTTTATAGCACATCAATAACAAATCTAGATCAGAGAGCGGTGCCACGTGATCAAGATCATGCTAGGTATATATCGCCCATATCACACCATCTAAGTTCTTGCATTCATAAGAGACTATAGCTGGACTTTTGGGAGCAAGGATACAATTAGTCAAAAAGATGAATAGTTGAAATATACAGTACATCGATCTTCATGTGTTTACTCCCAGTCATCATGCATGTTTAGGTTAGAAAACAACATGTGGGAGAGTCAAACTCAGAACCTAAGGAGTGCTACTCTAACTCAAGTCACCTAACCAACTCAGATAGAGGCCCTTCGCAGCACTAGTGTTTTTAAGAAAAAAAAGTTCTGACCAAGCGATTGGTGTATGTGAATATAACATAGGCTTATATAACTTGAGGATACAATGTCCTAGAAGTACAATTGTGGATCTCATACCATGGTAGATTTAACTAAGCTTAACTCTTCTCTTATTCGGGAAGTACAATGTTTGTGTGCATCCTTCACATGATAATATAATGTTTTCACGTACAAACATGGCAAAATGATACAATGAGCAGTTGAGCACACTACAAGAATTAACTTAGAATTTATTCTATAACAGGGTGAAATAGAAATATATTTTTTGCGTAAATATGCACGATAGTGTAAGCATGAAACCAAATAAGTGTGAGAGATCAAATTGGAGGCAGGAAATGCGGCATAAAAGTTGACGTGTTCTTAAAAAGTTGAGGAATAGCGGGGAAAATGGAAAAGGAAAGCTAGAGTGAGGGGAAGTAGACAGATAGAGAGAAGGGGAGAGAACAATAGGTAGACAACACGGGAAGAGCATATACTTTTGTGAGAAGTGATAAGGTGTTTCACATTAGAAGCGTGTACGCCATTGCTACAGAGCCTAGAGGCATATTCAATTCACCTTTTTCCACAAACTCGGAAAAACGTTCTCAGTTGCTCAGTCTTACCACAAAAACAGGAGAAAAGAAGGGCAAGAAAATATGGAGAAATAATGGGGCATAAAAGCTACGGTACAAATATATAACGCTCTAGATGACGTCTTCTAAAAAGCCGAGGAATAGTGGGGAAATTAAAAGAGAAAGTTAGAGAGAGGGAGGAAGGCAGAGGACAACATAGAGAGAAGAGGGAGAACAATTGGTAGGAGTGAACCTTTGAGAGGAGGAAGTGGTGGCGGTCGTGTGTCCTTTCAAGTTGTTATAGTTGTTATGGCTCCTCTAGGAACCTAGATAGTAGATTTCCTACCTTGCCTCAGATTAATTTGTGTGTCATCTTGACAAGTACACTGACGCATAAGAATTTGCTATAGTTGGTGCCCAAAGTTGTTGCCTTCGCGTTTGAGTGTGTGCGAGGTGGTTCATGATGGCGGTCCAACAAGAGATGGAGGCAGATGTGATGAAGTTGTTCATCGGTGGAATCTCGTGGGACACCAATGAGGACCACCTTTTGAAGTACTTCAAGAAGTATGGGGAGGTGGAGGAGGCCATCGTCATGCGTGAATGGGCTACTGGACGCAGCCGAGGCTTTGGGTTCATCATATTTGCTGACCCTGATGTAGCCAAGCATGTCGTCAAGGAGAAGCATATCATTGATGGCCGGATGGTGAGTAAATTATTATTTTTATGCAAACCCTAAGGTTATATGTCACTAGATCCATGTTTCTAGATTATGTTAGTTCATATAGCTTGTATTAATTACCCCACTAAAATTAATGCAATATGTTTGGGTGTGTTTTGTTAGGTAGAGGCGAAGAAAGCTATTCCTAGAGATGATATGCAAGTTGTCAACAATAGTCATGGTAGTGTGCATGGATCACGACGGCCCATACACACAAAGAAAATATTTGTTGGTGGTCTAGCTTCCAGCGTGACAAAGGAAGATTTTACAAAGTACTTTGAATAGTTCGGAACAATCATTGATGTTGTCATGGTATATGACCACCAGACACAGCGCCATAGAGGCTTTGGGTTCATCACGTATGATTCAGAAGATGCCGTGGACAGGGCATTATTCAAGATATTCCATAAATTGAAAGGTAAGAGGATTGATGTCAAGCGATCTATTCCTAAGGAACCATCTCCTAGACCTAGCATGTGCTCTCCTATCACTGGGTTCAATTATGTAACTAGTAAAGCCAATCGCTTCCTTAATGGACATAGCCAACATTACAATATGAGTCCATTAGGTGGCTATGGAATGAGGAGGGATGAATGTTTTGGGATTCTATCAGGTGGGAACAATAATGGTTACCCATCTTTTGGTGGCAATTATGGAATTGGAATGGATCTTGACCCATGGATGAATCCTTGTATTGAAAGTGGCTCTAGCTTCAATAGTGGTATCCAACATGAAGGGCATATTAATCCATATTGCAATGGAAATTCAGATGGATTCAACAACTATGTTAGCTATGATGGAGCCACTGAAAATAATGGCTCAACACTTGAGTCACTGGTTCATAACCGTTGGGGTATTTTTGGTCTTAATCACTCTTCTAGTTCCACAAGCTCTAATTTCTTTGTGCCATTTGGAAATGGGGATCTCAGTGGAATTGGGAACAATAATGTGAATTGGGGAAACCCTCATCATGTGCCTGCTCTTGGTGCCAATAATTGCTCTATTTATTATACCAGAAATTTTGGTTATGGGTCTAGTGAAATCAACTTTGGTGGGTCTAGTGAAATCAACTTTGGTCAAGGTTCCAGTGTTTATGGAAGGAATGTTGGATCAAGTGGTGTCAATATTTTAAACCAATCAACCAATGGGTATGCAAACTTTGGAGATTCATTTGGTGGTGCCTCCATGAATGGAGATACAACTTGGAGATTTGGATCTTTTGAGCATGATGGAACCGACCCATTAGCTAGGTTATGAGCGTCAAATATATTTCAAAGATGTTATAAAAATGATTTCAACCAGTTACATGGGGGCGCTGAATAATAAAGGTTAGACAATTTCTTTCTTGTCTCATGATATCATTATCCAGCTTTCAACATTTTATTATTTTTTTTTGCTAGTTTTCAATTATTAGATCCAAGTATCTTGACTATCTTAGTGTCCAGTCGATAGATCATAATTGAGTTTAGTTAATACATCCAAGATTTGGGTTTGGATTTTTTGTGTTGTTTTGTGATCCTAGGCCTCCCTATGGTTCCAAAATTACTAATCGTCATGTTAAATGTTCTCTAAGATTATAATTCCTTGCATATGTGCCATGAAGATGAGTCTTTTTATTTATGTTATATTATTATTATCCTTTTATGTGGTACATGATTGTGTGTGAACTAATTGAGTTTACTTACAGGTGTTGGTAAATGAGTAAATCAGATATGATGTGTAAAACCTACGGCTTTGAGTGCATGATATTTTGTGATTTCCCACTCTTTTGGCTAATGCACAGTTTGTTAGCTACTTCCTCTATTCCAAATTATAAGGTAATCTAGCTTTTCTAGGTACATAGCTTTTGCTAGGCACCTAAATGTCCATTATTTATGTCTAGATACATAGTAAATCTTTGTATCTAAGAAAGTCATAATGACATTGCAATTTGGAATGGTGGGAGTACTTGGCAGCTTTAGGTTTATCTTTGTGGGACATAAGTGTATATTTTGTTCTTTTGGGAAGCAATGGTTATAATTGGTCTTTTTCTAGATTGTGGACTTCTAATTGTCTAAAGTTCCAATGGTTTTAGTCGCAAAAAAAAAAAAAAAAAAAAAAAAAAAAAAAATCAATGATTTTAAAACTTACAATATAATGGTCTTTTGCCCCTATTGCATTATTATTCCTTTAAGCTTTTTTCGTATGCAAATATCAATTGCTCATTGTTCACATGTGAATGACACCAAGAAAACACAACTTTATTTGGGTGCTCTTTATCATGCTACGTTGTCTGTATTATTTACTAATAATAACATCTTTGCCTTGTGTAGGAATAACGCTGCCAAGGAATCTTTCACATATAACATTTGTCATAATAGTTGAAGAAAGGAGAGTGGAGGTGCTTCAAGTGAAATTTTGAACCTCACATGTAAAGCTAGGTGGGGGGATCAGTCGAAGTGATGAAAAATATACCGCTAGATGATCCTTTTCTTTAAGGGGGTTTATGTTTTATGTAAGATTATGCATTGTAGATTTCCTACAAGGAGAAGGCTTATGTTAAGGCAGCTTTTTGTGGGATGAGATCATGTCAGTTTAAGTTTGCGAGAATAATGTTCATTTGTATGGTAGGCTGGTAGCATTGCACCCCGTATAGAGCCTAGCCCCCTGTTGGCTTTTCTCGCTATACTAGAGAAAGCTGGTCTAGACTCTAGTATATTTGTATCAAAGGATGATGAGTTTTTACCCTTTTCTCGAGTCTTTAATCCTATCTTACTTGAAGTGTATGTACTAAAGGTCTGGCTCGTGCTTTTACATGGTTTGAATCAACCATGTTGTGGGATGAAGAGGATGGACTGGATTTGTCACAGCAACCACCTACCCTGTCTTACTACCACAAAAGTTGCTGACAAGCTAAAACATTCTCGGTTGATTCAAAACTGCCAGTGATAAGTTCTCGTTTCTTGTTCATTTGAATCTAGCAGTGATAACTCATTATCACTGTGGGCAACGGTAACTCATAATTCGGCTTGACAGTGATAGCAAATGGATGCTAGGCTGCGATCCTCCGGTTTTCAGTCTTCCAGCAGCATTCATTGACATAGGAACTAAAAACTCTTTCAGGATAATTCCCATCTAGTACTTGAATTGGGCTGCCAATAAATCCTCTACATTTCATCGCAAACATTTCCAATGCTTCTCACAGCACAGCATCCTATATCATTTGCTTTTCATCACCGAACGCAGCAACATTCAGCATACACAGCAGTGCGTCTTACAATTCCCCACATAACCACATAGTGATGAGCGACAGACAAGGTGCACAACTACATGGAAGAAAGATGTCAAGATTTACTGATAAATGAACTACTGAAAGGCTTCCAGAATATGTCTGACAGGGCAAATGTACCAGCATCAAGTTCATGTGCTACAGTTCCCCTGCCCAAAAGAAGGGGGAAAAATAAACTCCCTACAATTCATTCCTGCATACAAATACAAGAGCAGCGCATCCTATTTGAGAGCATATTAATGTCTGGAATCTGTTGCTGTATATATTAATATGAATTGAGAATCCTATTGAAGGTTGGCCATAATAAACCCCAGAATCTCTTCTCCACCCTCCATTTTCATTCCTTCTTGGCCCGGTTTCGTGCCGCCTTGGCTGAGCTGGACCGCTCAGCCTGGGAGAACATGATGAAGACATGCATGACCCCTGTCACAAGTGCCATCCCTGCAGCAGTGAATGCTACACCTCTCCATGTTGATAGGAGTTGTGTCCACTTGAAGAAGTTGATGGCACCAAACAAAAGGAGGCACGACCAAAACAGGGTTACCTGTTCCATCAGCAGGAATAAAAGTCAGTAGCCAGACGACATATCAATACATTTAGGACACACATTCAGCAGAAACTAATTCGATGAGATATGGAATGGGCAATAATTCAACTATTTAAGTACTAAACAGAAGCTCCCTGTTGCAATGCAACAACTGCGAGAGGTTTCACAAGGTAGTACACAACAAAAACATGACCACCCCCGTCCCCACAACTGCCAATTGAGTATGGGACACAAACTAATATGCAATCATTCTGTTGCAAACCTATGACCTTCTCTTCAGTTCACTCAGAACAGATGTCTCACTTCATATTTAGTATTTTCAATCTCAGAAAATGGCCAGCAAAGCTGGGGAATAGACAAATTCCTAATACTGGTACCTTGTTTGCTTGGTCAAGATCATGAGTCGAAAACATCAAGATTCTACATGACACTTGGTTGACTTATGTAACCTAGCTCACTGGCAAAAGGACATTGGTAGTCTGGAACAACCCTGTTTTCTAACAAGATTTACACAAAAACACCAATTGCCCATGACATTAAGACCAACTATTTCTTATTCAGCAAAGACAATAACCATTGATAGATTTTGAGGATGCCAGCAGTGACATGCCATTGCAGACTATATAACATGCAACTGTAGTTGGGTTTTACCAGCAATGATTTCACAGGACGGCCAATAGGTCTAATCTCCTCATCGAAAGTGCCGGTTGCCAAATGCTTGTCCAGTAAGGCATCCTGAAATGAAAAACGGGGCAAATAGTATTTACTTAAATATTTTTTGCAAGTTCTACTTAAAAACTAATTGATCAAACCATATATGGAGAATTTTACTATTCAACAAGATACTATCAGAACACATCTAAAAATAATGTTACATAGTTCAGTACCTTTGCCACAAAAATGTCTTTGCACCATTTTGAAACATCCTCATCTGATTTTGGCATTTCACTCATTGCATGACGTTTCATGCGGACATGTATCTAGAGAGGAAAAGAAGTAGTACATCAGTTGACAGAACAGTAAAGTAGTTTGGCACTGAAATTCCATTCCATACCATATATTTGTATCCATTTTGATCCATAACACTTTAGTAAAATCAATTCATTTCAGTGCTCAGTTGACACAACTCTATTTCTGTATTGGTCTGCTGTGAGTTATTCATGAAGTTAGAAAACTTACCACCGATGATTGCCCTTTCAAAATCCGAAGCATTGTTGGTTGAGGTGAATCTTTCGGAACAATTACAGTTGTATCGTAAATGGCTGGAACAAAATCTCGCATAATACTTACGGCAGATACAAATCCCTGGTATTTTTTCACAGGAGGTATTAGTACATAACTTTATATTGTTAAAACATGTGAAAATGGCTTCAGAAATACATAAGAGTAAAATCTATGGTATAACCATACTTTCTCAGTAGCTATTATATAAAATTGTCATCAACAGTCAACAGATCTCTCATTGTTCCATAAAATCAAGACAAGTATTCAGAATTTGTTACTCTGTGATACAGCCATAAATTCCCAATAACTCCTAATCTGAAGTATCGTGTTAGAACCTCATGCGGTGACGATCCAGCGGCTGGTACCCTCATCGTATGCTGCAGAAACAATGGAGGTGCAATACCTAGGCTTGATGTCAAAATGTTTTGTTTAGCAGTCCAAGTACTTCAGAACTCCTCCTTGGCAATGTAGGTCAGGGTGCTGTCCGGATGCGGCATGTACAGCAGCGAGCTGAACTCCTATGATCTTATAGAAGGTTAAAGCAATGTACATGCCGCATCCGGACGGTACCCCGACCTACATTCCCAAGGAGGAGTTTCTGAAGTACTTGGACTGCTACGCAGTAACATTTCGACATCAAGCCTGGTATTGCACCTCCGTTGTGTCGGCAGCATATGATGAATGGCATGGGGAGACAGTGAGCGCAGAGGTTAGCGAGGCAATGGTGCGGTAAGGTTCGTCGGTGGTGGCCACGGCTGAATCGCCGGCAGCCAGCCAGCGGCTGCCAGCGTCAAACCGGAAGACCCACCCAGAGGTTCTATTTCCTTCGATGATCCCTTGCACAAACTAAGGTGACCCTTTATAAATCAGGTGACATTATTAATAATAGTAAATCAAATCTCCTAAAACATCTCCCTTGAGACCTCTTCTAAACCAGCCTAATGGCTGTGCATACGCTGGTGGATTCCCATGAGAACCTGGGCCATCTATTCTTAGCCACGAGCTATAGGTCAACCATGAGAACCTGGGCCATCTATTCTTAGCCACGAGCTATAGGTCAAGGGCTGAGGCATGACCTGGTGCATGCCCCTAAGGACCTGGTGACCGTGCATGCCCCTGGACCTGGAGACCTCTTCCACTGCCATAACACTACTACACCCTAGTGTTATGGAAGTGGAAGAGGTCTCCAGGTGCATGCAAGGCCATAACACTACGACACCCCTCCACTGCCATAACAACATTATGTTCAACAAGTGTATTTTGTGAACAAACTAATGAAAAGTCGGGTAAAAATCATGTGAACAGTATAGTTTTCCGGGGTATGCCAAGTTATATTTAAAAATTAGAATCATACACGTCATATAGACTAAATAACAAAAGAAGGAAAAGATACTGAATATTTGCAATGTCAGAACCATGTGAGGGAACAACGAAGTACCTTGGTACGTGGAATAAGTACATTTCTAGGAGCTGGTAAGCCCTGGGAAGCCGCATACTCCTGAGCTGCAAGAAGCTTCGCTGGAGTAAAGCGAGTACCCTCAACAAAAAGAGCTAGCCAAAATGGTCTAGGGAAATCTTTCAACCTTTGGAGACCCCACTGTATGCAAAATTAGAAAAAAAAAGCTCACTTTGTGAAAAAGGAAAACTAGGATGCCTTGTACAGGTAAGGTGGACAGTTACCTTTAGTGTCTTTTCATCCTTGGCCCAGCTCCTCTCCAAAAAGAGGTACTCTGCAAACCACATCGACCAGCCAATAACCTGCAAACAAATGAGCAAAATGGTTTATAGAATACCAAAGCATTTGCCAGAACATCTACAATAGGAGAAAGGGTAATAGTTAACTCAGGTTCCTTCGACATCAATTCAAGCCAGACCTTTCTTTTTCTAATAACGCAGGAGAGCTGTAATCTCATATATAGAGAAAAATGTTTAAGGGAGAGGCTGAAGAAGCCCCTCCCAAACACACTCAACACACTGCAAACTGGCATGTTTGCTTTTAGCTGCTACTGCACAAAAGCCTTATAAGTACCATAACATAAATAACAGGTAAGCTCCACATAACTGAACCTAATCATGGCAATTCATTTCGTTTGCATTACCAACAAAAAAATTCTATTTATTGTGGTATTTGCTCCGTCATTCTATTTCCAGATCTACTTATCACTCCGTAGTGGGCAACTTTCTGAGAAGGTACTCATAGCATGGTGGTGGTTCCTCGCAGCGTGTTCCTCCATGATCGTGGCTCTATTCTAAAGCCCGCAACTATTACAGTGAGAACATGACAAAGCAATGTAGCATTATAATTTTTTTGAAGCTAGATAAGCAAGTCTACTCCAAAATATATTTGTTTATGTTGCTTAATTATACTACAAATAGTTTCTTTTTTTTAAAAAAAAAACCCTACTTCAAAATTGTAGAACTACATGTTACAGAAATATGCATATGAACTAACTTACTGGAAGGAACTTGGATGACTTCTTCATGACAGCAAGCGTACTTCCAAGGCACCCTGAGCGCTGAACACATGACCAGAAAACGGGAGTCTCATATTATTTATCAGTTAAATCTAATCAGTGTGAACTGTGAGCAAAGTAAATTTCTAACAACTATCCAGAAGATGGGAGATAACAACCTGGGCCAATATCCATCCAATAAGCCAATCAATATCACTCCGATGATTTGATATGACGAGTGCATGCTCTTTACCTGTGAAATTACTCAGATGAGCTTGTACTCCAAACTTTTTTCCTTAAGATTGAAATGGAGGTGAATGCAATCAATGAAACTATTAATAAAGGGCTCCTTACCCATTGATCGGTAAGTTTCCTCATCTGCATGCAGTTGTACCTGCAGAACATAAGCTGAAGTTATTCTGGGACCAGGAGGGAAAAAAACAATGCTTGCTTCATAAACATCACTCAAACATGAAGTTTGTATGGTACGTGCTAAAGAAGTTTGTTTGTTTGTTAAGATCCACATCCACTGATGAAAATGGTAGAATAAGATATCCTCAACATGCAATTCAATCGATACACACTTAAGCCATTTATGTAAAATGTTACTCATGAGAAAAAACAATCGTAGTTCATATAATTTACTGACACAATTCTGCAAGAGAAAAAATTATCTATATTTCTTCTTAGTTTGACAAGCCAGACCACTGATCAACCCAACAGTACTGGAAATTCATACATAACTTGTAGTGCATATGTAATAAAAGCTCACCAAAGTAACATTTGAATACATGCAAACCCAACAGTACAGGAAATTCATACATAACTTGTAGTGCATATGTAATAAAAGCTCACCAAAGTAACATTTGAATCCACGCAAATCTTCCAAATTGAATCTTTACGAACATCACACTCAACTCTAGACAACATAGGATTTTTAGGGGTGGCAGGAAGGCCCCTACCTAATTCTTTTGTATTTATAAACAATTAAACAGTACCTGCAATTACAGGGCTACAAGGTTTCCTGCCCAACATTGCCAACATAAGTTGTCAATCTCTATCAGTGACCCTACTAGTACTGCCAACATTGCCTTTACATCTGTGTTTATGAACATTGATGTGTGGAAACTCTTGAAACTTCTTTGCTTACTTTATTCGCTTAGACATATCCATCTACCAAATTCAGTTAGGGTGCCAAACAGAAAACAGCTATGTAACACAGCTTGTTCATACTACTACATATTTCCACTGGAGAACATTTCAAAAAAACGCATCATATTACACTACAAGAAAGGTTGAACATAGCAAAGCAAGAGAATGCTGCAATTCCAAGGCACAAATGCATTTTTGACTTCTGATACTGAAGAACACATTACAAATCAATCCATCAAGTAGAAATGAAATGCGAAATAAATTGGTTTGCTTCTGGCAAAATCTGCGCGTACCTTAACACCTGCCCACCAGTCCACCACCCAGACAAGCTGGAGCCACAGCAGCTCGGCCAAGAACCTGTTGATCCGGCGGTAGAAGCTCTTGGAGAAGGGCCTTATCGTCACAAACAGGATGGCCTGCAATTTCCACGCGCATACACAAACGGATCAAAAGAAAGCTGGACACATTGGGAACTTATTACGGGTCCGTTCATAACCGCAGTCAAATCAAATGGAAGCTGTAAATTTATTTTACAAAAGCGGCGGTCAGAACGAGAATTCAACAAATCGACACGAAGCTTTCCTTTCCATCTAAAAGACGCGTCTTTGAGTAAAATTCGCCTGGAACCTATCGGGGCAAACCAAATCACAGTGGGGAAACCGTAAATCTTTAACGCGCATCAGCTGGAATTACCCTATACCGCGCGACAATCACCATTAATCAAGCGCACAAACCAAAATGTCCGGGGAAAGAGAACGCGTTCCGAATCAAACAAAATCGAATCTTTTGCTCAGCCGCGGGCCGCCGCACCAGATCACCGCGGCCGCCGCCGGAAACGGAAAACAAATCGAGCTGGGGAGGGGATGGCGGGTACCTGGACGGTGTTGACGATGAGGCCGGACAGGAGGAAGAGGAGGCCGAGCGGGAGCACGACGAGCACGAGCGGGACCGCCATGGCCCCCCGGCGCGGGCCGATCTCAGAGGCCGGGGTCAGTCGGCCAGTCAGACGGGGTGGAAAAGCTCCCACCTTCTCCGGCGATAGGCGGCGGTGGCGGGCGGCTCCGCCGGCGACGAGGAGGACGGGGCGGGGCGGGGCGGGGCGCGCGAGGCGGATTCGGAGGTTTTTTTGGAGGGAGGAGGCGGTGGGGTGGTGGATGGATGAGCGCTGGGAAGGAGGGAGTGAAGAGGAGGACGGATGGATGCGTCCATGGGTGGCATTGCATTGGCAACACGGGAGGATGGATGGTGTGCTAGTGCCACGTCGGACGACAATGCATTTTTATGTTTCCGGAAGGAAAGTTTTCATCTCTACTTTTTGTTGTTGTTTTTGTTTTGGTTTTGGTTTATCTTCTTGTAGTGAAGAAAGATGAAAGAGAGATTACAAAATCCTTCTTGCTGAAAATGGTGATTACTCATGATGCATTGTGATCCCCATTCATTTCGGCATGTTGAAACTCTATTCGCGATGTTGCATGACTCTCTCTCTCACACACACGTCATCGCGGGCGCCCACACCCAAGACGGAGAAGATGATGGGGTTCTGAAGAACGCCATCTCCAACTCCAGCGGCTATAGAAGGGTCAGCCACGCGAGGCGGGTCGGCCAGACAGTGGGGAAGGAGGCCGGGCGGTTTAGGGGATATGGCTGTGGTGGTGGCAGCTCTCGGGCTAGGTCGGGGCGAGGGCGCCATGGCCAAATCTCAAAGCTCGGTGTGTTGGCTAGCATGGCCATGGGGAAAAGCTCCGCACGAGAAGAAGGAGGGGATGAAGGCGGCCGACGCAGGTGATAGGGTTTGCTATGGTGAAGGGGCAAGGATGTCAATGGGGAAGCTCACCAAGGTGGGAGGTAGAGACGCATAAAGATATGGGCTCGGTGTGAGAGGTGGGAGACGACAAACGCAGTGGAGATGATGGTTTGCGCATTTCCCAAAAGCGTGACTCGTCGCGCATTATTTCCCTTATGATTTCATTGTTTTTTTTCCTGAAAGTTAATCCACACCTATTTTATTTTTTAATGTGTACACATGGTCACCAGAATTTAAATCGTGGTGAGCCACGGGACATGGCAATCTACAGGTTCTTCGACACAGTTTGCCGATGGAAAAGTTTCTCTAGAACAAAATGCGGTGGCAAGTGTAGTGTTACATCATTTAAATTTTCATTTATCTAGATGCTCTTAGGTCATTTAAATTTTAATGGTGGTCGGTGTCCAACGTTCTCAGTACCTCTCTTAGGTCTGATAAACATATTTAGTGGCTTCGTCTTGACGTTGGTGATTTTATTCTGTAGAATTGACATCACGGTGGAAGTTAAAGGTCGTGTAGGACTACTCGAGCTCCTTGTTGGAGATGCATTTTCTCCGGTCATTTTCTTTCTTTACTTTTTGATGTTGTAATAGTTTGGCTTATTCTATTCACGGGTACATGAAGCCGGATAGTTTCTATCCTTTATAAAAAAAACTGCTCTAGAAGCGTGAAACGAAAATGTTTCGTGACTTGAACTAGAATATCGCGCACACACAACACATACAAGTTCGTCCAGCGCGCCGCAGCACACTTACGGAAGAGCAAAGTCCCAAAGGCGCTGCTAAAACTGGATATCTCCAAGGCCTTCGACACGGTGGCATGGCCCTTCCTACTCGACGCGCTGCGAGCGTTCGGGTTCGGCGACCGCTGGAGGCGTTGGATTGCAGCACTGCTGTCCTCCGCTTCCTCCCGCATCCTAGTGAATGGTCGGCCGGGAGGCCGATCAAACACAGGCGGGGGGTCAGGCAAGGGGACTCACTCTCGCCGATGCTATTCATCATCGCCATGGAGGTCTTCGCGAGACTAATGGTGGCAGCGGCTGAGGGACAGCTGCTGCAGCCAATGGGGACACCAGTCATCAAACACCACTGCAGCCTTTACGCCGACGACGTTATCATCTTCATGCACCCCAGTGTGGCAGAGGCGAGGGCGCTTAAGATGATCCTCCAGACGTTCGGTGACGCATCAGGCCTGAGGACCAACCTCGCCAAGTGCTCCATCACGCCGATCTTTCCCCCGGACATCGACCTCCAACCCATCCAACGAATCGTCGGCTGCCGGATCTCCGAGTTCCCAGTCACTTAACTGGGCCTACCCCTCAGCAGCAAGAAAATCCCAAAGGCCAGGTACCAATCCGCCGTCGACTCGGTGGCGGCCCGCCTTCCGGCGTGTCACGGCCCGCTCATGGCGAAGAGCGGGCGTCTCATTTGGGTCAAGTCTGTCCTCTCGGCGATCCCCATCTACACCATCATTGCGAGATGGCTTGCCACCTGGGCAATCGAAGAGATCAACAATATTTGCGGGAGATTCTTCGGACGGGGAAGGATGGCTCCATCGGGGAAGTGCATGGTGGCTGGCCCCGCACGTCGGCCGACGGACTTTGGAGGCCTAGGGATCCCGGACCTCCGGCCGAACTTCGATAGCCCTACGGTCGAGGTGGCTGCGGCCGGCGAGACGGACGAGGAACGCGCTGGTCGCGGGGCGGCGATCAAGGTGCCAAGGAGGTGCACGACTTCTTCAACGCCTCCACGTTCACGATCCTCGGAAACGGCCAAAGAACCCTCTTCTGGAGTGCAAGGTGGATTGACGGCCTATCTGTGCGCGATATTGCACCGTTGCTTCTCCACTACGTCGGACAGAGAGACATACGGGAGACCACCGTCGCAGAGGGACTGCAGCGAGGTCCGACGGGTCGCACTTGGGTTCGACAGATCTCGGGGGGGATTTCGGTCACGGCCACTAGGCACTACCTCAACCTCTGGCATCGGATCGACCAGGTTGCTCTCTCCTCGGTGGAAGACAGGGTTGTCTGGAGATGGACAGCGGACGGGAAGTATACCGCCAGGTCGGCTTACAGGGCGCTTCTCGCGGGCTCCCACCCCATCCCTGGATGCACAAGGATCTGGAAGACATGGGCACCACTCAGGGTCAGGATCTTCCTCTGGCTGGCCATCCGCAGGCGGCCTTTGGACGGCGGACGGGCGGCGATACGACACGGCACGGGCTAACGACAACTGCTACCTCTGTGACTAGGAGCCGGAAACGATCGACCACATCATCGCCGGGTGCTCCTTCTCCCGTCAGGTCTGGTGGGCCATCCTTCTCATACTCCAAGCTGACACCTCCGACATTGGAGCCCCATCCATTGGGCAGTGGTGGGACCGCTGGAGAACAAAATGGCAAGGGACCAAGAGGGAAGGTGCAGACACGCTGTTCGCCATCATCGCACAGGAAATGCGGAAGGAGAGGAACGCTAGATGCTTCGGAGCGCGGAGGCCAACCTACACCGGATCCTCGGCAACATCAAGCACACCGCCGACCTGTGGATCCAAGCGGGGCGAAACTAATGTTTAGTGCGTGAGTAATCCTGTAAAGCGTCCCTGGGGTGGCGGCGGAGTTTAAAATTTGTTTTCACCCGGGAAAAACTTGTAAAAACTCTTTTCTACTTATCTGATGATGCGCAAATCTTTGCGTATTCGAAAAAAAAAAAACAAAGAAAAAAAGAAAAAGAGAGGAGCATCTCTCTGTCTGGTACATGATGGTGCCAAAATCGGTTAAACAACGCCCAATGCGAAAGCAAATCCGTCTAGCTTGACGAGACGTGTAGAACTCTGTCCATGTTGTCGTCAGGCACCTCCAGAACTGTAACGTGTACTCCTAATCCTTTGCATTTTCTCAACCAAATAATCTATCAGTAAAGTATGTGCGTTTCTTGCTTGGTACACTTGTTTCCACTTGTGGTTTACACACAAATCATCACTACTACTAGGCCTTCTTCTTGTTTTGTCAGAGTGCTTGAATTTTGGTGGGAGATACTCATTCAATGATTCAATCAAACAATTGTTGCTGGAAAGAGAACTTTGCATTCCTCAACTGGACTCGATGTGAGTAATCTTTTGGCACAGATGTCATTGAGTCTCAGGATTATATATTAAAAAAACTAGTAGAAAACGTAGGAATAGAAATACTCTAAATCCTTGAATCCGGCCTATGGGCTGAGAACACGCTGAAAATTGTGAAATTGAACGTTCGCATGAAGTGTGAGAAAAACGTAGGAAATGGATAAGAGAGTGGCACAAAGAGAAATTTCACCTGAAGTTTAACCCCATGGTAAAAATTCTATGAAACAAGACATTATATAGGACTTCGATTCCATAAGATTTATAAGAACCCATTCCTTTGTTCCAATTGAGTTCATAGAAAATTTCTCCATAGTATTTATTTCATTCTTCAGAATTTCTTCTTCTTTTTTATTTATTTCAGAGAAGTCAATAAAGTATGGGCTTTGAAAGTGCAGTTATACATCCCTAAACTTTTTAATTAGTTCGTAGGAAATCCATACTCCTTCGTTTTGTGGTTACATCCTACCTGGCGTGTACAATCAGACCTCTAACATCGTGTGAAAAATTACATCCAGCTCCTTAGTTACAAAATTTGGAGGGAAACCTCAAACTACACATTCAAAGTTGATGAACCTACGTATCACACAAACAAAAGTAAATGGACTTTGCATTTGGCTCCACGTTGGCTTTTTCTAGGGAGACTTAGTCGATCAGCTTCCTTTAGAAAAGTGAAATGCTGGTACAAGTGCAAGTTATTTATGTAGCTACAAGTAGTATTTGCCCCGGGAGCACGGACACTGACAGTCCAGGTTGGATGCAGGTTAAAAAGAAATAACAAACCAACAGAGGAAACAGAGATCCAGGGTTCAGGGCATGGATCTATTGGTGATCGAGGACTAGTATTGCATTGGAAGCGATTGGGACAGGTGAGTGAATGTTGCCTTCATTTTCGCATCAATTTGGGCTGGTATTTGTTGGTGAGTAGCAGCTAGAGTAGAGTTGGGTGACTTGAATGAATCTCCCAATTCCCCATCCAGCATCTCGCCATCTCCTTGTTCGGCCGTACCGTACGACTACTACCGTGCACCACTGCATCGGCTAGGCAGATGCAGTTCTCTCCTCAGTCCTCACACTCAGTCTGTTCTCTCCTCAGTCCTCACATGGATGGATGCCCAGCTGGGACGGAATTAAAACGCCACGATTTTTCTATTGGATTGAACAACGTTTTAAAGCAAAACATTCCTCTTTACGCTGTCCATATATGGCCAAAAAAAAGCTTTGCTCAATGTTTTAGAAGGTTTTAAAAACGTTTTGAAAGACTTTTAAGAGCATTAATCGTAGTTTGTCGAAGCTGTATTCTCGAGTGTCGTTGTGAACCTAGTGTGGAGGTTCATCTAATTCAGAGCTTCTTCCTTCTGTGTGTGACGTGATGGACGCTTACCCGTTAATAACCACCAATGCTGTCGCTTCCCAGGACAATTTCAAAGTAGAGATCCAAACCGTTCAACTATCCTGTCAAAAAAAAAAAAAAAAACTGTTCAAACTGTTGGTTGCTTACTATAGTACTTGGTTGAATGCAACGTGTTGTCCACGTATCCGTGTTCTCACTGAGAAGGCGTAATTTCAGCTTTACCTTCTATGTGTGCTCTGTTTTGTGTTTGCACTACTCAATTGCATTTACCTTCTATGTTTCTGAGTCACTGCCTTTTACAACTGTCTTTGGACGAGTTCCCACTTCCAAACCACGTGATTTCAGCCTCTGGATCTAAGTTTTGTAGGGATCTAGATTAATGCACGAACGTTTTTGGATCCAAATTCGTTTCACAAACATTCACCGATGAAGTGGATTTACTTTGTGAACCATTTTGCTAGCTCGTTAGGTTCTTGGAATTAAAATTAGAATGATGATTAGGAGAATCCAGATTTTGGGCGTTTCGTGGACGTATACTAGTACAAAAAGGAGAATCAGTTCCAACTTCCACCCGATTTTGTCCCAAACACTTCTCTATTCGTGATGTTTGACAATGATTTGAGTATTATTACACTGAAAATATGAAATGTTTCACGTTTTCATTAACACAGGCAAATTATCTGCGGACTGATCTTAATGTGTTCGGCCGGGTTCCAGGATCTGCCAGTGCTTGCACAAACATGCTGTCGCTGACGCTGCCGAGCTTTAGTGTGGTGGTTCAACGACTAACTAATTCAGAGGCCATGCTTGTGTGATGTGATGTCTTGGTGCTAATAAGCCCCACGATCGTCACTTGTCAAGACAGGGTCGTCCCAATAAACTCCAAACACCGTTGTCCTTTCAACATATATTGTTTTTGTTTCATTGTTTGAGAACTAAAGCGTAGTGACTTCAGATTCATTACCTGCTTTCATTGCTTTTTCTCGAATACGCAAAAGACTTGCGCATCATTGTATTTAAGAAGAAGAGAGTTTTACAGGTTTCTCCGGAGATGGTTACAGATTTGACACACGCTTTGCCGCCCCCGGAAGGAACACTACACGGATTACTCATGCACTAGACATTCTAATTTTCGTGCCCCCGCTTTGATCCACATGTCGGCGGTGCCCTTGATGGTGTTAAGGATCTGTTGGGAGGTGGTCTCGGCGTTCCTGAAGCACCTCGCGTTCCTCTCCTTCCAGATCTCCCAGGCCACCAGCGCGAAGAGCGTGTCGGCACCTTTCCGCTTTTCTCCGTGCCACCTCTGCCTCCACTGGTCCCACCATACTCCTATGGTGGACGCTAGACCTGAGCATTTTGCGGGCCGGGCCGGGTTCGGGCCGGGCCGAATTTTTTTCGGGCTTTTCAGGATGACGAAATCCTGCCCATGAACTGCCCACGGGCTTGATCGGGCTTCAATTTTCGGGCCGGGCTCGGGCTTGGGCGGGCCACCCGCGTATTTTATAGTGTAAAATTGATAAAAACAATATTTCGGGCCGGGTTCGGGCCAAAAAAAATTTTAGCGGGCTGCGAGATCTGTGTCCAAGCCCTGTCCAGTAAGGTTCGTGGGCGGGCCAAAACCCGTCGGGCTCGGGCCGGGCTTGCGGGCCGGGTCGGGCCGGGCTCAATTTGCTCAGGTCTAGTGGACGCCCCGACCCTTGACGTGTCCGCTTGGAGAAAGGCGAGGATGGACCACCAGATTTGTCTTGAGAAGGAGCACGCTAAAATGATGTGGTCAATTGTCTCCGGCTCATGGTCGCAGAGGTAGCAGTTGTCTTGGGCCTGTAAGCCGTGTCGGTGCCGCCTGTCTTCTGTCCAGTGTCTTCTGCGGATGGCAAGCCATAGGAAAATCCGGACTCTGAGGGGCGCCCACGTTCGCCATATCCTTGCACATCCCGGTATCGGGTGCGATGCTCTCAGCAGGGCCCTGTAGGCGGACTTGGCTGAGTACTTCCCGTCGGCAGTCCACCTCCATGTGACCCTGTCGTCGGAATCAGAGAGAGATGTCTGATCGATGAGGTGCCACAACCTAAGGTACTCGCTCGTGACCGCGACTGATACCCCGCCGGTGATTTGGCGCACCCATACTCTGCCATTCGGTCCACGGTGCAGTCCCTCTGCAACTGTGGTTTCTCTGATCTGCCTCCGCCCGACGTACGCTAGCAGTGAAGGTGCTATGTCGACCACCGCCTGCCCGTGTATCCATCTTCCTGTCCAGAAGGGCGTGCTTGTTCCATTGCCGAGGATGGTGTACGTGGACGCCTTGAAGAAGTTCCGCACTTCCCGCGACGTCTTGATCTCCAGCTGTGCCCAGGCACGTCCCTCATCCGTTTGCTGGAACCATAGCCACCTCGTCTGCAGTGCGATGGTGGTTAGGCGTAGGTCCGGTACACCAAGTCCACCCAAGTTGGTCGGTCTGCAGACGACGGGCCAGGCCACCATGCACTTCCCCCGGACCGAACCTTCCCTGCCCGTCCACAGGAATCTCCTGCAGATGCAGTTGATCTCCTCAATTGCCCATGGGGGCAGCCCGTCTGCGATGATTGTGTAGATCAGGATCGCCGAGAGGACGGACTTTATCTAGATAAGACGACCGCTCCTTGCCATCAGTGGCCCGTGGCACGCCGGAAGTCTCGCGGCGACGGAGGCGACGACGGATTGCACTCTGGCCTTAGGGATCTTCTTGGTGCTGAGAGGCAGGCCGAGGTAAGTGATGGGGAACTCGGAGAGTTGGCACCCAATGAGGTTCTGGATTCCCGTGAGGTCCACATCCGGCGCGTGGATCGGCGTGATGGAGCACTTGGCCAAGTTGGTGCGCAGACCCGAGGCGTCCCCAAATGAACAAAGGATCATCCTGATTGCCCTCGCTTCATTGACGCTCGGATGCATGAAGATAATGATGTCGTCAGCGTAAAGGCTGCAGTGGTGCCGGACTGCCGGCGTCCCCAGCGGTTGCAACACCCCTGCTGCTGCTGCTGTCTCCATCAGCCTGGCTAGCACCTCCATGGCAAGGATGAAAAGCATGGGCGAGAGTGAGTCACCTTGCCTAACTCCCCGCCTGTGCTTGATGGGCCTCCCTAGCCGGCCATTGAGGAGTATACGCGAAGATGCGGAGGAGAGGAGCGTCGCGATCCATCTACGCCAACGTTCCCCAAAACCGAAGGCCCGTAGGGTGTCGAGCAAGAAGGGCCAAGCGACCGTGTCGAAGGCCTTGGAAATGTCGATCTTTAGCAGAGCCTTGAGAATTTTCTTCTTCCGCAGGTACACCGCCGCCCTCTGAACAAACTTGAAGTTGTCATGGATCGTCCTTCCTCGAATGAACGCATTCTGGTTGGCTGAGATGATGTCTTTAAGCCTTGGCGCCAACCTTGCTGCCAACAGCTTGGAGGCGAGTTTATCGAAGCTGTGGATCATCGTGATCGGCCTGTAGTCCGCCGGTGATGCCGCTCCGGGCTTCTTGGGAAGCAGAACGACCAGCGCGTTGTTTAGGCGGTGGAAGTGGCTTGGGTCCCCAAAGAACAGTGCGTTGAGCCCGACGAGCACCTCGTCCTTGATGATAGGCCAAGCCGACTTGTAGAAGGCCTCCGTGAATCCGTCTGGTCCTGGCGCCCTATCCGAAGGCATGTCGCGCACGACCGCTTCCACCTCCTCCCCCGAGAATGGTAGGTCAAGTGCTGACAGGTCCAAAGGGTTTATGCCGACGAAGTTCGCCACCACTCCTCCCGGGGCCTCCGAATCGAAGACTCCCTTGAAGTGTCTGTAAATTGCCTCCTCCATCTCGTCCTTGGACGTGCACATGTTGCCGGCGTCGTCTTTGATGCGGTAGATTGAGTTCCAGCGTTTGCGACCCCTGGCGAGCAAGTGGAAGTATTTGGTGTTTGCATCACCGTCCGCGAGGTACCGGATCCTTGCCCTTTGCCTAGCCATGGTTCGCTCGAGGGATGCCAGGCCGAGGCACTTGCTCTTGAGCTCCTTGCGGAACAGATGTTCCTCATCCGTGAGTGCCCTTTCCTCGGATGCCTGGTCGAAGCGCAGGATAAAAGCTCGTGCGATGAGCAACTACTCGCGAACGTTCCCCTATGCTTCTTGCCGCCCAGCTCTGCAGCTCCAGCTTCAAATTCCGGAACAATGCATCCAGGCGGCGCAATGGGTCCGATATGTGAGGCGCGCATTTCCACCCCCTGGTGACGGCCTCAACATACCCTTCGGACTTCGGCCAGAAGGACTTGAAGTGGAATCTTGCCGTGGCGTGGATGGAGAAGTTCGTTTGCAGGAGGATCGGGCAGTGGTCGGAGATGTCGGATGAGAGAGCCTGCAGGTGGCAATCCGGGTGCATGGACTCCCAGTCAAGCGATACCAGTGCCCGATCAAGCCTCACGAGTGTGGGCGATCGCCTCTCATTGCTCCACGTGTATCGCCGGCCGTGTAGATGGATGTCCAGGAGCTCGAGGTCGGCCACCGTCTGTCGGAAGCGCGCCAAGTTCCTTCTGTTGATGTTGTCGTTGTTCTTGTCCACTTCGTCGAGGATGAGGTTGACGACAGATTAATTCATTACGTGAGGAGGCTGCAGGCTCTTCCTCCGATCAAGCCTCCGGCCGTCCCGGAATCCTTCTTCGAGGCGTTCCCCAACCCCCGGGAGGTTCTCCGGCACGCCGACGCTAACGTGAAGGCGCTTGTGGAGATGGAGGCGGACGTCGCGAGGCAGTTCCATCAGAAGGGGTACGCCGAGCTTGGATGCGGCGTTGCTCAGCCCTCCCGATCACTTTTGATCCGTGGACGAAGTAGTACTATGAGTCTAGGACGTACTCTGTTTTTCCTTTTCTTTTTTCTTTTTGGTCAGCTATATATTGCATATTGTGGATTTTGTTCCTGTCTGATATGTGCCGTCGTTAGTGCAAGCACCAAAGAAGAATACGTGTATCCTGTTTCGTTTTTAGCCATGATGACTCCAGTTTCTTCATCTGATCTGATGAGATGCTCAACACCAAGGTCGTCACATTTATCACCGAACATGTCAAGACCATTGAACTGTTTCTTCCAACTTTCTATTTTTTCCTTGACAATGACAAGCACACTTTGAGCCCCGTTATATTTTATTTAAAAGTTGGGATTTTTTTTTTTGTTCCAGATCATATTTTTTTTTAATTCGACCTAATTCCTATAAAATCCTATGCATTACAGAACATGTCCTTAACCAAACTCCTAGTGACCTAGTCAGTCTCAAAAATCTGTAGAACGTACTACTACTACCCTGCAACGACAAAAACTAGATGTGTGTCTCCGATCCACATGAGTATTCAATGTACAGTTCTTCCACCCTTGACAACAGATCAGAGCAAGTTATGTATATCGAAGAGTTGACTGTTGAGACACCCGACAATACCTTTATCAAGTACACCTTTTCAATACGTGCCAAAGTTTAAAAATAAAAATTTATATTACATCGTTTTCCAATTGTCCAATAACCCATTTTTTATAATATAATAATATAAAGATCCCTCATATACCTATTACATATTGTATCTTGTTCTAATAATTAAGTCCCTCTAGAAAACGGAGTCTAAATTTGTTTAGGGAAAGTTTGCCTTCGAAAGTGAGGTCTCTTTGTTAGAATATAAGGCAATTTCCATGTCAATTTAATTCCATAAATTAACAAAAAGATGATGACATTTATATAATTATAAATAAAGATCATAGCATCAATCATGTTCACGAGAACATGAACCATGTGTTTAATAATCAAGTAAAGCATATCATAATCAAAGACATATACACATGACATATATTGCATAGCATCAAGATTAAACATGTATATCATGGCTGAAAACAGTTGCATAAGAAACATCTCGACAGAAAGCTTTGGAACATCAGAGAACAAGCGACGAAACAATTTAACATAACTAAAAAAATGAGATGGATAAAACATATAGCGACGGCAAGAAACGAGAGACAATATAAAAGCTAAAACGATGTTCGAATCTAGTGACACATATCGATAACACATATTGAAACATCGCATGACGGCTATTGAAACGAGGCATGATCGAAACGCGAAAACTAAAGAGGAGATGAACAGTTCATACCCTTCGCTCCCGAAGTCTGTCCATCTTCTAACGCCATGATGAAGACTTGCGGTAGCCGATCTCTTCTCGGGATGTAGAGGAAGAAGACGAACTCGCCGATCTCTTCTCCGGGATGTAGAGGAAGAAGACGAACGCGAAGAACGGCAACAATGGAGGTTGGGCGAGTCGCGAAGACGCTCCCCAAAAACCTAATTGCCGACCCCGTGCAAGGTCTCAATCGGCGAGGCTCCGGAGGCACACCCTCTCGCTTCACCGTGCGCGCGGATCAACGAGATGGGAACTCTGCTGTTGGCTTTGAGAGGATTGCGGTTCTGGTTGTGTGTTCTATCTTTTGGAGGAAGAGGGCGGCGCCCTTATGTAGCCGGCCAGGAAGAGGAAGAGGAAGAGGTTGCGTAGGTTCTGGTTGTGTGTTCTATCTTTTGGAGGAAGAGGGCGGCGCCCTTATGTAGCCGGCCAGGAAGAGGAAGAGGAAGAGGTTGCGTAGGAGCCGAAGGGTTAGACGGAAGACGAAGAGTTTAACTGAGTTGAAACTCCCGTATGTTGCCTGCCTCGCCACGGCCCGGCCGGCGGCGGCGGCGGCGGCGCGCGCGCGCGTGTGCACCTTGGTCCTTTTCCTTGCTTCTCAAATTAAGTGAAATAATTCTCACAATATAAGTCAAGTCGGGACCGTTGGTGCCTTGTCCGTCAATTAATATTCTCCTCATTACACCATAGAGTTTATTTGATTTATTAAATCTAAAATGGGCCTAGCCCATAATAAATCCAACACTCTTTGTCTGCGAACACGAAAATGGGTCGATTTACTGGTGAACACTATGGTTTGTGCCAAATTTGCTCAAGGGCGACAAACCTATTGAAATATTAATTTTGACTAAGGAAGTTGAGAGTAAGAGCTATAAAATGACATTTTTGCCTCTGCCTCTTGTTTTTTTTCCCTCTTCTCCTACTTCTGCTACGGTGAGTTAGTGACCGTGGCTCGAGGATGTGCTTCCTCCACTTGGCCTCGCGCCTCCTCATGGCCGCGTCGCTGCTCAATTACACATGTAGCCATCTTCTAGCCATACTCACAGTCCATTGAAGAGGAAGAAGAAAGGGATGGAGCAGAAACATTGTTTTGCAGCTATTCTCTCCCAACATAAGGCATCAGTTATTGATATGTTAATGTGTCCGTCCTCTAGCAAACTTGACACGGACCGGAGTTTTCATTACCAAGCAGTGGCGGATCTACAGGGGGGGTGTGCCCAAAGCACCTAACCAACACTAAAATTATTGTAGCAAAGTCTAAATTCATCATTAAATCTTCATGTAAATCAACATCTTCATTGTCTTAGCCCCCCTTGTCCCCAATCATGCATCTCCCCGGTTCTGAGAAACATTTGCTTTGCCGATGACTAAAACTAAAGTGACTAGTGCAACTAAAGTGTTGTAATCATCTTTCTGTCATTCTGTTTGGCACTTTAGTCATAAAGTGACTAATGTTTAGTTCAAGTTTTAGTCATGGGAACCAAATGAGACCTAAATTGATATGTTTTCGATGTCCGTTGGAAAAGAGAGACCTTACTTTTAGTGTTCTCCAACAAAATTTTCCTTTATTTTTTTAGTGTTCTCCAACAAAATTTTCCTTTGTTTTATGTGCCAAAGATTTGCCACAACTTTTATTCCAACTTGAGCTATATAGATTTTGTTTTTTTTTTATGGGAGCTACATCGAAATTTTAAGAACAATCACACCCTTCATGCAGACAACATCAAGATCGGATCTTTCGACTGGGCCATTCATTGATGGGTCCCATCTCCCTCAACCCTGACATCCCAGCCCCACTTGCCATACTCACACTCTACCCCCAGTCCGTTAATAACGGCACGCCCGCCTTATCCACCCGCACCCCACCCCACTGCTTACTCTGCTCCCCGCCGCCGCCGCCGCCGCCGTCGCGCCATGGCCGCCGCGGCGCCTTTCTCCTCCGCCTCATCCACGCATCCCCCTCTCCTATACCCCAAACCCCTGACGCATCGTCATTCCCGCTCGCTCCGCCACAGGTCCCCGCCGGCCGCTTCCGCCTCGCGCCCGCTGCTCCTCTCCTTCCCCGCGCCTGCACGCCGCTGCGGCGCTGGGCTCCGCGTTTCAGCCGCGCAGAAAGTCTCTGCCGATTTCCAGTTCGATGAAGAGGACGATGAGGAGGAGGAGGAATACGACGGCGAGGAGGCGGAGGAGTGGGAGGAGGACGAAGATGATGATGAGGAGATGGACGTGGAGGCGATGGAGGAGGAGGCCCGCGGCGCCGCCGCCGACCTCGCCAAACGCCTCGCGCGGGAGCTCCGCATCGGTGAGTTGTTGGCGGAATTGTTGTTGTGCCAGCTGCTGGAGTGTGCAGGATTTGCTCTGAAAGTGTGTAATTGCGCATTCTGTCGCTGCCACTTTGGTCTGTGTTATTATATTCGGTTTTGGGTTCTGCTGATACCACTATTTGGATATTTAAAGGCACCGAAAAACTAATCAGTAGCATTGAAATCACAGTGCCTGTTTGGCCTCCTATTGTTACTGAACCTTTAGAGTGAAATGCTGTGTCCGTTTTCCATCAGAGCAACTGTTTTGTCCACAAGTTCAATTTTCAGTAATCCATATAATAATTGCATTTCAGATGATGATGTCAGGGAGAAACGAAGAAACATCAGGGATAAGACATCTGTGTCCAAACATGTCAGTTTATATACATTGAAGTTCTACTGAATGAAATGCCTGAATGCTGAAAAATATTGTTTTGATGTAACTCGTCTATACATGAATCAGATTCCAGATAATCTTCTTCCAAAGGTGGCAATTATTGGTAGGCCGAATGTTGGTAAATCTGCACTGTTCAACCGTCTTGTCGGAGTATGTCAACCATCACTTAGAGTAGTTCCTGCAATTGCATTATGGATCACCATATAACTTTCAGACCAGAATGCAGAAGTAAACTGAACTATGATTTCTTGCAGGGCAATAGGGCTATAGTTGTTGACGAACCTGGTGTGACAAGGGACCGCTTGTATGGACGGTCTTACTGGGGCGATCAGGAGTTTATGGTTATTGATACTGGTGGGGTGATCACTTTGTCAAAGTCTCAAGCTGGTGTGATGGAAGAACTTGCCGTCACCACTACTGTTGGTATGGATGGGATTCCTCTCGCAACTAGAGAAGCTGCTATTGCACGGATGCCATCAATGATTGAAAAGCAAGCGGTTGCAGCTGTTGAGGAAGCATCTGTCATACTATTCGTCGTGGATGGTCAGGCAGGTTTAGGCAGTTACCTTTTATTTTCAGTTCTTGGAAGTGGCTGTTTAATATTTGAATTCACATCGACCTTGAATAGATCTACTTCTAATACTTCCCTCAAACATTTTTTGATCAGATACTGTTGTTCTATAATTTCTTGTGTAAGTTCCGTTTTTAGTAGCATAATGGTGTGAAAACATATTTCAGGCTGGTCTTGTGGCAGCTGATATAGAGATTTCTGATTGGTTACGACGCAACTACTCTGACAAGTGTGTTATACTTGCTGTCAATAAGTGTGAATCTCCACGGAAAGGGCAAATGCAAGCATTAGACTTTTGGTCACTAGGGTGAGCATATAACTTTGTCCGTCTAAAATCACTCATTGTTTTCTTTGTATTTCGACATATATACAATAATGCATTGGTTCTTTCATGTGATACTTTGGGCAACAATCATAGTTAAAACTTGACACTAGATATGGTGTATTGCAGCACTGCTCAAATACAAGCCAAACAACACGCATGGATAAAGTAAAAATACTCACTAGTGGCTGTTGTTTGATGTAAATTGTGAAATAAGCAATAAACGGTTTCGAGAATTTAATGCCCTAAGCTCATTTGAACACCACTATCTCTATGGCCAAAATGTTTCTAGACTTTGTTGTATGCAATTCTCCACTTGTTCTGTGATTTTAATGCAATACAACATAATAACAAGGACATATTTCTTTTTGTTATGGTTTGACTTTTTTTTTACTTCCCAACAGTCAGCCAAGTTGTTCAGCTCATCTTTCTGTTGGTTCCTACTAGGTTTTCTCCTCTGCCAATTTCTGCTATTACTGGCACAGGAACTGGAGATCTCCTTGACCTGGTGTGTTCAGAGCTGAAAAAATTTGAGGTATGGAAATCGGTTTACCCAAACACTTGTTGCTTGATGCTTTTTTCTGTTAATGACTGAATTCTAATGGAGTATTTATGAAATAAAGATGGGGGAGCAAAACAAGTATAGTTACTTACAAAAAGTCTAGGCTAATTGATGTAGAGTGTTGGAGTATATGTGTATTAGGCCATGAGGCCCATGTATGCTACAATATAGCTACCCTGCTAGGGTTAGCCCAATGGCAATGAAGTAATTAGTTCAACATGGTATCAGCCTTGGGATAGGATTTCCCCCTCCCGATCCCGTACCTGGGCGGCGCCGCCGCCGCCCCGCCGCCGCCGCCGCGCCATGGCCGGCCATGGCGGTCCCCCTCCTCATCCCTCCTTCTTCAGTGTTGGAGTATGTGTATTAGGCCCATGAGGCTCATGTATGCTACAATATAGCTACCCTGCTAGGGTTAGCCCAATGGCAATGAAGTAATTAGTTCAACATAGAGTATTTTGGAACAATTTAAGGTTTGGTAATGTTCAGTAGCTTTGTCCCACAATATCAGAAACAAGATAAAGCTTCTAGAAAGTAGAAAATGCACCGGAGTGGAAATGTCAAGTGAATGGATATTTGGGGGGATAACTAGGACTTATGCTTTGCCAAGAGCTTGGGAGATTGAGGGAGACTAGATTTGTTTCTTCGTAATTCATTGCTTGCCCTGGAGGGTTACGTAGCCCCTGTATTTATAGTCCTGAGAGTCTTGGCCCCTAAGCGATCTAAACCTATCTAGGGTTCGGCGGCGGCGCGCCACAGTACCGCGAGTACTGTTCACCCGTGGTGCTACAGTACCTGGGCTTGGGCCCTACATTCCATTAGGCCCATGACATCTCCCCCGTCCTTGGAGACCCAGCTCGTCCTCGAGCTGGATAATTGCTGCAAACCTATTTGACGCGACCTAGGGATAAGCCTTTTACATCTCGGCTTACCTTTGTTATTGAAGACTAAAATTGAAAATAAATTTGCAACTAAAATATAAATGTAGACTGCAGCTATGTCCTTCTGTCCTCCTGGATCCCAAGGAAAGAGCTGAACTGCGGAAGTCATGTTGGATGAACGATGGAGGTACCAGCCCAATCTTATGTTGGGTCTCTCCAAAGATCAAGGCAAAAGTGCCGGGATGAAGGAGACGACCATCTTTGGCCGTGCGGGGGGGGGCGCGCTGCGTACCCAGAACTCAACTTCGCGGGGGTGCAAAAGTTGCGGACGCGCAGCGGCGTTGGTGGGCGACGAGCTGATCGGCATGCGGATCTTCCGCACCATCCGGCGGGCAAGGAAACCTCGCCCTGCAGCTTGCAGGCGCACCGCTGCTTGCTCCTTCAAGGCTTTTGCTGCACGAAGAGCCTGCGCTTGGCGGCGTGCCAGAAGTCCCCGTGCTGCTGCCTGGAGGCGTACAGCCGTCCGGTGTTCACGGTCCTCGTTGTCCTTTGCCTGGAGTTGTGTCCTGAGGCGACCCAGCAAGGTGGACATATGGCGGAGCTGCTCCAACATGAGACGATGGTTCTCGGTGAGGACCCATAAGGTGTCGTCAGAAGCAGAAGGGGAGATCGGAGGCGATCCAAAGCGCAGGGGCAGGAGCTTGGTGAAGCGGCGCCACAACGGGGTGCCCTCATCCTGCTGGACTTGGAGGAACCAAACCCGGGCGTCACCCGCCAAATTACGGGAAGCCATCCACACTTTTTCTTCCTCCATGATGCGCTCCCGGTTGAAGTAGGTCTCGCATTGGTTGATGAAGGCGAGAGGATCAGAGTTCCCATCAAATTGAGGAAAATCTATCTGGAAAGTATGGCATAGGTTGTGGTGGTGAAGGAGATGGCGCGGCAGTTGTTGGGGAGGTGGAACGGAACGGCAAGGATCGCCGGACTCGTGATACCAGATGTTAAGTGAATGGATATTTTGGGGGATAACTAGGCCTTATGCTTTGCCAAGAGCTTGGGAGATTGAGGGAGACTAGATTTGTTTCTTCATAATTCATTGCTTGCCCTGGAGGGTTACATAGCCCCTGTATTTATAGTCCTGGGAGACTTGTCCCCTAAGCGATCTAAACCTATCCAGGGTTCGGCGGCGGCGGTGTGCTACAGTACCACAGGTACTGTTCACCCGCGGTGCTACAGTAACCTGGGCTTGGGCCCTACAGCCCATTAGGCCCATGACAGGAAATCCCACATGGATTTATCAAGTATATCAAGGGAATTTCCTTATATGCCAACAAAAAAACACATAATCCTTCATAGAGTCATATGCTATTCATGTGTCTACAACGGGTCGGACCCCCACACTAACTCAGAGTGGCATATTAGGGATTTAGGTTTTACCCAGTGGGTTGTGAGGAATTGTCCTATTTTACTATGGAAGACTTAACCTATAGCTTCAGAAATTTATGTCTTTGAACTATTAAATATCTGATGTTTTTTTTTTTGAGGAAAACTGTGGAGCAAAGCTCCCCAGGATATATTTAAAATAAAAAATAAAAAGTTCAGGAACCAAAACTATTACAAGGTTAGCTGGGTGCTAACTGGGGAGAAGAAGGAAAAAACACTCACCTATGACAGCAAGACACCTAAGTAGCTAGACAGAGACTCTTGCCTAAGGAGAAAGTAGTAAGCCTGATTACAAAGAGTTGACCCAATTCAAAATTACAACATGTGAGTGACTAGGAACTCTAAGAAGGTGAAGTTTAACTTCATCTTTGAACATCTGTTTCCATCCAGCCATCGAAGGAGCTCTGTGATATTAAATATCTGATGTTTCTTTCCTTTTTATTTTCTATGTGAAGATACTTTAATACGTTGACAGTTTCATAGCATAAAGTAACTCATGGGTATTGCAGGGATTGGATGCAGTTGAAGAAGAGAAAAATAAGGTTCCTGCTATTGCCATTGTGGGAAGACCAAATGTGGGGAAAAGTAGCATTCTAAATGCTTTGGTTGGAGAAGATAGAACTATTGTGAGCCCAGTTAGTGGGACAACACGTGATGCCATTGATACTGAGTTTACTACAGCAGATGGGGAGGTCTGTTTCCAATACTTTTGTTAATGTTTAATTTATTCTATTGCTTTACATTGTTCCATTGAACACACTAATAACTAATTACAGTCACTTATATTTACTTCTACATAACAGAATAAACTAGTGACTTATAAAGCATGATTCTTACAGGAATATAACAATAATTTGCTCAAATATGCTGCAGAAGTACAAACTCATTGATACTGCTGGGATCCGGCGCAGGGCAGCAGTTATTTCTGCTGGCAGCACAACAGAATCACTTTCAGTGAAGCGTGCATTTCGAGCAATTCGGCGATCTGATGTGGTTGCCCTTGTTATTGAGGCAATGGCCTGTGTTACAGAGCAGGTATGTTAATTATGAACACGTGTACTTTTAGACCCACGAAGAGACATATGTCTTGTATGTTCATTTGAACACAATGAACTCTTGTGTATCTAGGATTATAAAATAGCAGAGAGGATTGAGAAAGAAGGAAAGGCTTGTGTCATTGTTGTGAACAAATGGGATACAATTCCAAACAAGAACCATGAGAGTACAACACATTATGAACAAGATGTAAGAGAAAAGCTTCGCATACTTGATTGGGCACCTATTGTCTACTGTTCTGCGACAAATGGCACCAGTGTTGAAAAGTAAACTCCTGATTTTCATATACTCAAATCACATTCAGCTTTTAATTGTTATTGTATCTTAGTTAGTTTCAGACTTGTGAAACTTTTGTTGAATCTGTTAACTTTCGTTTCCCTAAACATTACTGTTACCTGTGATCTAAATACCTGCCTTTATGATGGTTAGCTTCCAAAGACATTGTTTCCTGTGTTGATATTCTATAATATGCTGTACTAAATTGTCTTCAGGATAATTTCTGCTGCTGCTTTGGTTGAGAAGGAAAGGTCTAGAAGACTCGGCACCTCTATTCTTAATCAAGTTATTAGAGAAGCTATAGCATTCAAACCACCACCAAGAACAAGAGGTGGAAAAAGAGGTCGTGTCTATTATACAACACAGGTAATTTCCTAACTTTGTTCTCATGTGAACAAACGTGATTTTATAACTGTGTATATTATACCATCTTCATAATACAAGATGAAATTTTTGCTACTTCATTTTTTTGTGCCATCAAGTTTACACTTCCAGCTTGCTGACAAAACAATCAAACAAGAATCCTGAAATCATGTCTGAGTATTTGAAGATGTAGGAACTATCTTTCTTTTGCCACCCAAAGAAAATTAGATCCCTGAAATCCTGAAAATTAAATCTCTTTCAGTGACACTTTTTCATAATGAACACCTCTTTGCATTGCTGCCAACTCCTGTAGGCTCAAACTGTTAAGGTTTGAAAACTTTTTAGTTTTTCCTAAAAAATGGTCTTTCCCTTTTGGGTTCACATATCATGGTTCTTCTCTCTAGATGCTGTATCATACAAGGATTCACAGACCAAAAAATGATGCAGATCTGCCGAATGAGTTTTTAGAGAGTTACCTGCATAGAGAACAGGATAAGGAGGTTACTTCCTAAGATGATGCCACTTTCTCCTCTTCCAGCTTCCTTTTTGTTATTGATAAAGGTACAAGAGGTTGCTGCTTTAGGGCAATATTGGAGGATGCAGAGGCTCTAGGCAACATCAATGCATGTCAGACAAGCCATGGTGGTAGATTGCACGGGTACGAGTTAGTGCTCAGTACTACTACCGACCATGGTTTGTAGGTCGCATGCGCATCTTTGGTAGAACACAATGTGTGACCACAGGCCCACCACCGAGGTGTCCTTGTTGTGGCAGCTTGTAAGATTTTGAGTTGGGTTGTGCAAATAACATCAACCATTTGAAAAGGAGTGGTACGGGAAGAATCAAAGATTATTTCTAATGGAATTTCAAAGATTTCTTATCTTCAGATGAAAAACATAGGAATTTCTCTTAAATAATTCCAATATAATAAATGATCCTATATATCTTGTCAATTCAACCATAAAGGAACAACAGTATCCAAAAATAACTGGAAGCTCAGTAGAGAAGATTTCAACTTTTCAAGCAAGTGATTCACAATCTTTTTACTGCTTTCAGATATATTTGAAAATTAATATCTTCAAACTCACTTGTGCATTCTTTTGGATCTGAAGAAAAGTTATTGCTGATTTATTTGTAGGCTGCCATTGGTCCACCAACATTCGTTTTATTTGTAAATGATGCGAAGCTCTTCTCTGATATGTACCGTCGTTACATGGAAAAGAAACTCCGGTCCGATGCTGGATTTCCAGGTACCCCTATTCGGTTATTATGGCGTAGCAGAAAGCGGCCAGACAAACGAGGTGAGAAAATACTGATGCACATAACATCAAAAATTTTTGCTGAATAGATATTTAATTAAAAAAAACATGCAAAGGAAGATCTAAGCAGTGAAAATGGGAAAAACGAATTAATATACTGCTCGCTTTGATCAAGCCAAATATTAGTATAGATGTGATTAGCAGCACATGTAGTATCATTTTGGCATCAACTTTTGTAGGATTCATATTGATTGTAAGTCTAGTACCCATGAAGTTTCTTCAATAGATGTGTCCCAATTTGATGTTTCCTTGAATCGTGTGGTTACTAAAACTCTTTACTTTTTGTCATTTGTTCTTGGTAGGTAAATCTGCTGATAATAGAACTCAGAGCCCTGGAACCCCTAGCAGAATGGTTATAGCTGCCTAATTGAATCACGGCCTCCAGGTACCTCTCTTCTTTTGCTTTCACTTTTCAGAAAATAGAAGCATGATCTTTATTAAGACTAATAAAGAACACTTGACCAATATAATAGCTAGCAAATGTCAACTGTTTGTTCTCCACAGCAGGGCACGGAGCCTCCCAAAATGCTTGCGACAAGTCAGCTCTATCACTGGGATTTTATTGAGGCGTTGGTAATTGATTGTTTCAAGATCCTGAATCGGCTGAGAAGTTCATGGACTAGCTCGCATATTTGCTAATCCAGTATATGCATCCGTTGTTTTGAGCTATGACAAAACCGTGCTTGGAACAACAGACATGGGATATATGGTTCGTGGACGTGAGAGGCAACAAAATCTCCAAGGCATGGATATGGTACAAGAGTACAGTTCTGGAACATGCAGATTGTACCAAAAGTATGACATTAGAATGACAATGTAAATCTTAGAAAGAAAAATGACACTGTAAATGTAAGTGTAACCGTAGACGGACTTATGGGATGTGTGGGTAAAAAATGGAATGTAACAGAATTTTGTACGGATGAGCAACCCCATTGTCGAAACCCCACTGTAGCTCATATCCCTTGTACGTACTAACACCTACAATCTCATGTTTATATTAATCATTGGGAAAACAGCATCTCACTTAATTTACCATTTTTTTTAAAAAAAATGATACAGCAGGGGAACCCCCACTGTATAATATATATATATATATATATATAAAAGAAGTTATATAAAGCATAAAGCTATACGGGCCAACAACTAACAATATAATCTAGGCGCCCGAGAGAGGCAAAGAAACTAGGCTAGGGAATCTATTAGGAAAGGAAAGCAGGACGCTTAGCAACACAGATCCTATGGGCCTGAAGCCGAGCTTCCTCACTAAAGCTGGACTTCCAAGAATCTAAGGAAGGACGACCCCTGTCAAAGATGAAGTTATTCCTTTGTTTCCAAATTTGCCAAGCCGCAATGATGAAGATCTCCATAAAGTAAGGATTCAGAAATTGTTGCTTGGCTTGTATCAGCATTCGGAAGAAATCACTTGCAAAATTCCATTGGATGCCTAGGTGCCGCCAACAAGCTCGGCCGAAGGTGCAGCTAAAGAACAAGTGAAAAGCAGTTTCTTCCACATTGCTATTGCAGAGAACACAGTTATAATTGTTTCCTTCCAGTTTATGTTTTTCCTCTTTAAAATGTTCCTTGTATTTAGCTTGTCCGTAAGAAGTAATCAGGAGAAAACTCTGAGTTTATTGGAGCACTTAGAATCCCAGATCCAAATAAAAGGAGCCGATGGCCGGGAGTTTCTGTATGGGAAGTTATAGAATTTAGAGGATATGTAGATGTTACTTCCCCAAATATAGCGCCAAGAGTCTTTTGTGCCATGATGCACCTGTATTGTCTGAATGTAATATTGGAGATTTTGATACTCCTGAAAGGCTTGTTCAGATAGAGGAAGGTGAAACTGTGACTCCAAATTGTTATTCAACAAGAATTGAGCTACTGAGATCTTTTGGTGCTTAGCAAAAGAGAAAAGCCTAGGATACTTGATTTGCATAATATTATCATTCCACAGGTCAGACCAGAATAAAACAGTGGTGCCATCTCCAATGTTGCAGTTAGCAATTCCTCGAAAGAGGTCACAAAATTTTAAGATGTCTCTCCACCAAAAAGAGCCTTTGTCAATTGTTGCATGAGGGATTTCACCATTGGAATAATGCGCGTGCCAGACAAGTTTTACCCAAGGGATGTCCTTCTTGTTATAGAATTTATCCAAGTGCTTAAGCAAAAGGTTTGTGTTTTGACTTCTTAGATTAATGATGCCAAGGCCCCCTTTCCTTTTGGGCTTACAACATTTTTTTCCATGCAACCAAAGGCTTCATCTTAGCATTGCTATCTGACCCTCTCCATAAACAGTGCCTTCTAGCTCTATCAATGTACTCAAGAACTGTTATTGGCACCTGCAGTGTGCACATTGCATATGTTGGCAGAGAGGAGAGCATTGAGTTAACCAATTCCAATCTTCCTGCATGTGTTAGAAGATTTGATGTAGCTGTAAGCCTTCTTTCTGTTTTGTTCATGATGAACCCAAAATGATCAACCCTAGGTTTGGTAATACCTATTGGCAGCCCTAGGTAGGTAAAAGGGAGAGACTCAAGTTTGCAACCAAAAACTCCAGCTAGCTGTTGGGCTCTCTCAGAGGAAAGATTCAGAGGCACCAAACAAGACTTCATATAATTAACCCTGAGGCCAGTTGATTGAGAGAAGGATTCCAACAATCCCTTCAAGGTGAAGAGCTCCCGTTGAGATGCTTTCATGATTAAGATGGTGTCATCGGCATACTGAATTATAGGAAACTGAGCCATCTCATAAGAAGGAATCGAAAGCTTGAACAATCCATCCCTATGCCCTTTATTGATGATGCATTGAAGCAAGTCAGCAGCTAACACAAACAGTAGAGGGGAAAGAGGATCGCCTTGTTTGATTCCTCTTTTGCAATGAAATTGTTTACTAGGAACACCATTGAGGAGAATGGAAGAGGATCCAGAAGCTAAGATTCTATGTGTCCAATCACACCATTTGTCATCAAAACCAAGTTGCCTCATCATTTGGAGGATCACATTGTGTTCCACTGTGTCAAAAGCTTTCGCGAAATCTAGTTTTAGGATAACAATTTTCCTCTTAGACTATTGGCATTGATAGATGTATTCATAAACCCAAGCAAGACAATCCTGAATTGACCTTGATTTAATGAAGCCATATTGATTTGGGTGAATTAGTGGAATTATCTCTGATTGCAGTCGATTAGTCATCAACTTTGTAATGATTTTGAGGACACAATTTAGGAGAGAGATCGGTCTAAAGTCATTCACACTTGTTGGGATGTTCACTTTGGGAATCGAGTAACAAAGGAACCATTTATGGCTTGCAGTCCAAAGAGCCATTAAAGAAGTCAAAGCAGAGAGTGTAGAAATCTTATTTTATAATATCCCAACAACTCTTGATGAAATGCCCATTAAAACCATATGGGCCAGGAGCTTTATCAAGCAGGCATTTGTTTGATAATTGTGTCATGGTCCTCGATTGTCTTTAGGGTCTTGACAAGTGCTCCAATCCCTCTCTACGTTCAACCAGCTGTTCAAGGTTGTATTGCATCACAAGATTGACAAGTAACCCATTCTTTGTTTATATTCATCGAAGAGCAAAGCAGCTTTCTCATTGTGGTCGAGAAATAGACCCGCCATCTTCGATTCGGAGAAGTGATGGTGTTCAATCTATATCTTTCTCGTTGCTACGATGGAAAAAACTAGTGCTTTCATCCCCAAATTTGGTCCACCCGATAGTATATCTTTTTCTTCCAGTATTCCTTTTTAAACCTTAGTAATCTAAGTAAATGGTCCTTTAAAATTCTCCTGAAGTTGTACTCCTAGATGAAAAGGGGTCTTTGTTCTTCCAAGGCATCGAGAATTTCTAGTATAGAGTTGCAGTTTTTGATCGGGTTATTGAGGTTGGACAAATCTTTGCTCCACTTTTTCAAGGCAGCTCTTAAGCGCTTGAATTTAGTAGTAATTCTTGAAGCACTATTGGAGGTATTGACATTTGTACTCCAAACTGATTTTACCAAATTAAAGAAGCCATGATGCTTTGTCCAAAAATTTTCAAATCTAAAAATTTGTGCTTTTGGGATGGAAGTGCCAATTTGCACTTTGCAAGGGATGTGATCAGAGGTTGGCCTGCCCAATGGAAAGAGCAGTGTATTAGGGAAGTCACTGATCCAGTTGGTGGAGGTGAAGACCCAATCAATTTGCTCTAGAAGGGGCTCACTCTGCATAGCTCCAAGTGAAATTTATTCCTTTTAGAGGAATTTCAAGCAAGCCCAAGTTGCTGAATATCTCATTAAAAATCATGATATCATTCATATTTGCACCATCCCTATTTCTGTCAGAGATTGACCTGTAGAAGTTAAAATCTTCTGCCAACATCCAGTTATCAGCAGCATCAATTTTAAGATTGTTGAGCCATTCCACAAAATCGTCTCTGGCAGGACCATTGCAAGGACCATAGACAGAGGTGAGGGTCCAAATTTGTCCATTATGGGTTGAGGTGAACTTGACCGTGACAGAAAATTTATTTATTTGGCCCACTTCACCGGTAAATACTGAGCTATTCCAGCCAATCAATATACCTCCAAATGCCCCTTCTGAAAGAGAGTAAGCAAATTTGTTGAAGCGCTTGGGAGCTAATTTTTTTATATATGAATGGTCAAAGTGGTCACGTTTAGTTTCCTGGATGCAAAAGATGGAGCATGCGCTTTCCTCTATTTCTTCTTTGATTGCATTACATTTATCTTCAGAATTCAACCCTCTAATATTCCAATTCAAAATATTCCAACTTCTGCTTGTGTCCCTGCTGTTAGCATTGATGATATTTTCCATTAGTCAATAAGTGCATATCTTTGGTGCTACTCCCACTAGAGCTTGCTTCATTAGGCCTTGAAGCAAGGAGTAGCTCTACCGTCACCTCCGAAGGAGCGATGTGGCACTTCTCTGTTGCTACTTTCTGAATTTCTTGAATTGGAATTTCAGGGAAGATGGCACAAATATCATTGTACTTAGTTATATCAGAGAGCACAGGAAACTCATTTTCTTGACACGCAGAAGACAATAAGATATTATTCAGCAAGTGTTGGCATTTCTTAGCGCAATCACTAGAATTGTTACATCCCAGTGGTCACGCCAAGAAACGCCAGGTGATAGTCGTGTTCTCTAGATTTGGGGTCCAAATTTTGAAATCTAAACAAGGCCTATATAGAATAGAAAATAGACTACAAAAAAAGTAGTCCGTATAAGATACAATTCCATCGATTCGTCGTTTCCTGCTGAGTATAGCCATGCCATTGAAAAAAAGGTCTTGTGTGTGTGAATGATTGAACGAGTGTGTGCCAGAGTGTCAGAGGTCTTGTTTAGATTGTAAATTGAAAAATTAAAAAGTAATGTAATAATTTCATTTTTATTTAATAATTATTGTTCAATTATAAAATAAATAGATTTAAAAGATTATCTCGTCATTTATAACTAAATTATATAATTAATTATTTTTTATCTAAATTTAATACTCTATACATACATTAAAAATTAATATGATTAAAAAAGGTTGAAAAAACTTGAAATTTCCTGACAATCTAAACAGGGCTGGAGTGTGAATGACTGGACGAGTGTGTGCGTAGTTTTTTACGATCCATCAATAATATCGAGAGGTACTATTGCTAGTCATATCATATACAGTAAGTAGTACTAACTTTGTGCCCGTGCAATGGGACATGGCCACATGCCCACATGTGATGGGCAGGTGGGCCCAGGTCGAGGCCAGCAACAGCAGCATACGAAAGCCTGATGGGAAACACTCTGTTCGGCTTGTTTAGATTGCCTTCAAATTTTAAGTTTTTTCACTCTCTCTTCATCACATTAATTTTTAAACTTATACATGGAGCATTAAATGTAAGTAAAAAAATAACTAATTACACAGATTTAATTTGGAATCACGAGATAAATCTTTTAAACCTAGTTAGTCCGTGATTGAATAATATTTTTTTCAAATAAGGGCACAAAAAAATTACTATTCATCAGTTAAAATTTTTTGCAATCTAAACAAGGCCTTCGTCCTGTCCATGACCGCATTTATTTATGGACAAACACTCGTGGACGAACTGATGGTAATGCTGCAACAGCCCGTTCGGCGTTGCATATGATGAACGACTGAACAACGTCCTATCGTTATACGACTTGGGTCTCGTTTGGTTGCTAAAAAGTTAGAAAATTTTTAACTGGAACACTTTCGTTTGTATTTGATAAATATTGTTGATAATGAATTAACTAAGCCAAAAGATTGCCTCGTGATGTATAACTAAATTGTGCGATTTTTTACTTTTTTTATCTACGTTTACTTTCCACGACGGCCAAAGATTAATGTGATGGAGAGAGAGTGAACAAACTTGGAATTTAGGGGTGCATCCAAACAAAGGCCTTGGTGTA
Organism: Themeda triandra; assembly: GCA_018135685.1. Lineage (NCBI taxonomy): Eukaryota > Viridiplantae > Streptophyta > Magnoliopsida > Poales > Poaceae > Themeda > Themeda triandra. The sequence goes on along the minus strand of JAENPR010001112.1, from coordinate 9,489 downwards.
TGTCCTAGCTGCCGCCCCGCGTCGTGGCCCACGCGGGCGACTCGGGCGGCTCTGCCTACGCCGTGCCGCCTCTAGCCTCCTCCCTCCTCTCTCGTCTAATCGCCGTTAGAGTGGGCCGCCGGCAAGGCCATGCAGGCTACCGTGATGGCGCCATGGCGGCAGCTGGGCCCTTTTGAGCTGTGGCAATGAAGTGGTGGCGAGGGCTTCTCTTCACCGATTCTAGCGATCCACGGGTGTGTTGACGGCCGTGGAGACAGCGGTCTGGGCAGCGGCGGGCGGCCGATGGCTTCGGTTCTCCGACGGCCAGGCCGTGCGCATGAGGAGCCTCGTGACGATCGATGGGGTCGGCGGATTTGGTCCTTCAGCGATCAGATCCAGTTCCCTTTGGGATGGATTTGCACATCTGGTGCTGTTCCGACAGTTGGATCTGGTTGGTAGAGGAGGATCCGGTATTTGGGCTTCGGGCGATGGATTCGGTACACTTGCCGGTGATTCGGTACACTTGCCGGTTCTAAGGCTCCAGAGCGCTTGTGCGTGGAGGTGCGGATGGCCCGTGTGGAGATGTGGTGGCCATCTGGCGCTGTCTCCGATTGAGGCCATATCTGCAATGCTAGTAGTGCACTTCCCAAGAACTCCACTGTTACGGGTCTGGCGACGTTCTCCCTCGTTGGTCACTGGCGTAACGACATGGATTTCGGTGAGACGGCTGCTGTGTTTTAATGACAGTGACACCCATGGGTGCCACTTTTTCGTTGGATGCATCGTCACTTCTCTTCAACACAGGGCACTATAGAGATCTTTCATGGGGAAATCCAAGAGTGGCCCTTCTGGTTGGGCGATGATGGCATCTTATATGTCATGCTCTTGTTGAATACGTCGCTTTTGGAAGATTTCTCATTGGCTATTAGTGTTGGTGCCAACGTAGTTATCTTCCAAAATTTTTAGTGTTATTGCTGTGCATTTTACGGTGTATTCTTGTCTTGTAGCAAGCTGAAATGTCGTGGATGGCGTCCTTAGTTTTATAATAATTGGTCTGATTCTACTTGTCGGTAGATGAAGCCGGATATGAACTGAATTGGTGGATGGATGTACAGCTAGCGCCGTTTTGGTTTAGTGATCCGTATGGAGGATAATAGGCTAGGCTGACGTATGGAGGATAATAGGCTAGGTTGACGTTTGTGTATACCAATGGCAGCTGAAAGCGTATCGCCTTGTTTAGATGCCAGAATCTCCCGAATGCACTGTCGATCTTGTAGCATTTTTATTTTTATTTAGCAATAATTGTCCAAAACATTAATTAATTAGGCTCATAATGTTCGTCTCGTAAAAAAATAAAACTTATCCGATTAGTTTTTTATTTCATCTATATTTGATACTTCATATATGTGTTGATATTTTGATGTGACGAGAATCTTTTTTGTATAGTAAAATTTAGAGGTGAATTCTGGAATCTAAACAGCAAAGGCTGTGTGCCTGTGTAAGTCTCTGCATCTTGCCTTTAGTCACGAACCTGACCACCTCATTTCCATTTCCGACTTGGAGGTATTTAGCCTAGAATTCAATTACATCCACCTATATATTGTCAGATCAAAATCATGTCTCCTCCATGCATGGGAAGCACAGGCGCGAGCCTCTATAGGTCATGGTATCGTGAAAGCGATCGGATGCATGGTGTATGGTGTGCCCACATCAGCAAGACCGAAAGTATGTGGAGGAGCCAGATGTTCATGAAATGAGGACGAAATGAGGGAGGAAGGGAAGGGAGTTGACTGGTAACAACAAGTCTCTGAGGAACACGACTGATAACAGCAAGTCTTGGAGGATACAGGTCATCATGAAAGTGATCGAGATGCATGGTGTGCCCACATCAGTAAGACCGAAAGTTTGCGGAGGAGCCAGATGTTTATGAAATGAGGACGAAATGGGAGGAGCGGAAGGAGTTGACTGGTAACAGCAAGTCTTGGAGGAACACGACTGGTAACAGCAAGTCTTGGAGAAACACGGAATAGCTAGCTCCCATGAAGGATTTTCCACAAAATTTCGAAACATATGCATATGAACAAACAGCCGCGTCGTATCGTCCACATAACAAAAGCAGCTTCCACATAACAAAAGCAGCTGCGGCTAGTATTATGTGCGCGTGACCTCTGCTGGCATTTGGCAGTAGACATTTGTGAATGACCGCACGTTATACAGTACTGAGATTCTGGCAGTATGCATCACGTGCTACCTGTTCTGGGTGCAGCGTCGGAGGCCCAGTCAATCAACCATGCAAGTGGCAAAAAACTTCACATGGTGGACCACACAGCCAAGTTACCATGGTGGGCCTCCACATACATACAACTATCATCACCAGCACATATGGGAAGGATCGCAGTGCGTCTTCATTATTGCCAAGCATCCTGACCCCAACCAAAAACCAGAAGCTACGCCCACCATTCTCCACAAACCGTGAGCGTGAGAGCCATTCAGAGCTCCCCATCCACCATGGCCGGAGCAAAAGTAGCGGTCTTACTGGCATCCCCTTTCGTCCGCATCGCCATAGGTCAGCTGGTCTCTGCCATCGGTGGGCAGGCCAGCTTGCTGTGGAACTTCGGCAAGGATCTCGAGGAGATGAAGGATCATCTTGAGACCATCTCAGCAGTGCTGGTGGATGCCGAGAGGCTGTCAGTCGAAAAGGAGGTGGTGCGGCTATGGCTGAAGCGGCTGAAAGACGCTGCCATAGACATCTCCGACATGCTCGAAGACTACCAAGACACTAACGACCAAGCAAACGCAAAGGTTCGTAGTTATTCTCCAAATCGTCTCCAGATCCCCTTTGATTAGTAACCTATTTCTACCTCCATACACAATTCCATATTTTGGATCCTAAATGGAATAGTTCAGTAGATCAGATCTGCATGCTCTCAGAGATTATGTACGTGGAGGTGCATAAGTTTAGGTGTGCGTATACAAATTTAATTAGGATGCTAGCACATGACCCGTGCTGCCCAACCAGTAATTTTTAATAGAATTCTAGATATTAGAAATCCAAATATGATTATATATATCATGACAAATAGAAAAATTATTGTATCTTTTGTCATATTCTAGCATAATTACTCCTGAAGATATCTTCTTGTGTTGTTACAAGTGTTGTAGAAAGTTGCTAATGCATGGCTCCTTCGCATCCCATTTTCGGTTTATTAATAACACCCTCCATTCAAATTATAAGACATTTTTTGCATTTCTAGATTCATAGGTTTTAATGCTCTTATTTCAGTTTGCGGTTATTGAATAGGTTATGTTCATTGTAGCTTTATACAGTTTGATGCATCTTTGCTTATTGTTGGTTCCTACCGAGAACTAAATCAAACTCTTGCAGATGCCAGGAGTTCTCTCATGTCTACCAATGTCCATACAAGAAAATTGCCATGGCTAATAGGATGAAGAGTTTAAGAGAGAAGCTAAGGAAAATTGTCAAAGAAGTTGCTATCTTTAACTTCAAAATTGGCAAGAGTACTAATACTGAGCTACCTTATGATAAACGTGAAACAATGTCATATTTGCCTGAAGAGCCTGTAGTAGGGAGGGATGGAGAAAAGCAGGAAATCATAAACTTGTTATCTGCAAAAACCAGCGATGATGATGAGATAGTGGTTGTTGCTATATATGGCCTTGGAGGTTTGGGGAAGAGTACTTTGGCACAACTAGTTTACAACGATGCCCAATTCAAGAATTATGATTATCGTATATGGGTTTATGTGTCCCAAGATTTTAATTTGAAGAAAATTGGAAGCTCTATAATTTCTCAACTACCAGCACAAGAAGGTCAACAAAATATGGGTACACAGCAGGCGATGAAGAAACACATTGATAAAGTATTTCATGGCAAGTCTGTTCTGGTTATTCTAGATGACTTATGGGAGGAAAAGGTAATGGAATTGGTTAAACTGAGAATGATGCTTCACGTCAAGGGCAGCAAGGTAGATGTCATAGTAACCACACGCAAGAAAGAGATTGCAATGGAAGTTTCCACCAGTGAACCATACATGCTCCAAACTCGGATGATGAGAAATGTTGGGAAATAATTAAGAGATCAAGTAAATTTGAACTTAAATCTAACCAAGAAGAAATGGTGCAAGTAGGATTGGATATTGCAAAGAAATGTGGAGGTGTGGCATTAGCAGCTCGAGCAGTTGGGTTCATGCTAAGATTCATAGATTATCTGCTTGGATGGAAAGAAATAAATAGCAGTGATATCTGGAATGGATCTTCCGAAGACTGTGATGTGCTTCCATCCTTGAAATTAAGTTACGAAAGGATGCCACCACACCTAAGGATTTGCTTTTCCTATTGTGCCATATTCCCCAAAGGCCATAATATCATAGAAGATTATTTGATTCAACAATGGACTGCTCTGGATTTCATAGAGCAATCAAAGGGAAAGGAATGTATCAACAAACTTTTGGGGATGTCCTTCCTTCAGGTTTCAAAGTTGCCCTCGGTATGCAACTATACTTCTTTAACACTACTTTTTTATTGATGATTATATCTCGATATTGATTCCTACTATATATCATGCATTCATAAAGTGATGTTTCAAGTGTAACATATACTTGCCTATAAGTACATATACTTTCCCCGTACACGTTTCTATGGTAAAAAATAGAACACTAACCGCAAATATACTTTGCTAGAAGTACATGTTTAATCATGTTCTGAGAAAATGTTATAATATAACTATAATGAAATAGAGAAGAGAATCCCGAGTTCCCTAAGATGGAAGGGAATAATGACACCTTTGAAAATTTTATATTAATTCTCCTTTCTCTAGAAACAAGTTTGCATATTCCTAAGAGGTACTCTAGACAATAGCCAATAGTGAACTATTATAACCCATCTCAACTGACACCAAACTCTAGCTAATGGCGATGCCACCTCCAGTTCTATCTCACTCTATACTATCGAAGTTTTTGATAGGTGACACCTATACTAAATAGCCACCAAACTGACATGTTGACACCATTGATCACTCCTAGCATCATTGACATGCACTCTGGCTTGTCGACTAGGAAACAATGTAACACGCTATGTCCGAAATATACTTACGGTGTAGCTCCTTACATGGAGCGGGCCTGCATATGCATGCTACCCCTATTATACTTATGTTCTTGCTTGGTGTAAAAGAGATAACTCAAAGGTGCTATGTTTGGAGCGATAAGGATTAATATAAACTGGTAGTAGTGTTTAGGCCTAGTGTTTGGGATGTCATGAAAATATGGCTTCATGTCCATACACCCTCCCAGGCCATTGGCACTGTCATATCACTCCGCTTCACTTTAACTTCCACAGCTGCTAAACTTCGTTCCTTGGATCTTGATCATTTTTGCTACCTAGCATCCTATGAGCTATATAAGTTGTGAATTTAACGCATCTTGCCCTTACTACTATCATATCACTCGTCCTAGTGACTGGGAAGCCATCCTAATCAAGATTATTCCTTTGATCATACCTGGCCACTACCACTGTCATAATACTCTACTCTCTATCTTCCGTGTTATCACCACCGCCGAAAACGTCAAAATACTCTGCATGCTTTCACACACGCTACATGTTGGTTCTGTCCAATGGGGCTTCTTATTTTTGCAGACTCTTGCAGGTGAACAAAAGCCTAAAGGAAATAAACTCAAGTTTCTTTCATATTTTTAGCCATACAGCAATGGCCACCGAGTTTATCGGGCTAGGATGGTGACAAAATAGTTTCTTCCATTACAACATATGACATATTTATTAGTAAATCGAACAACCATATAAAATTTGATGATGTGGAGGCACCGCTTCAGGGATAATTTTAGGTACAATCGAACAACGTAGTGTTTTTGTAGCGCCTAAACTCTCTCTCCTATCCAGGCATCGATGCCGACAGCCGACCATTGTAGCCGGTGCCGAGTCAAGCAGAAAACTGGGCACGGTACCAAGTAGTAGAATCACCAATGCTTCAAACGTAGAAAATGTTTTCCAGGACGGCGACGCCGAGGCCAAGGCTTCCGCGTGCGTCCCCACAGCAGAGCTCCCACCGGCCACGCCAGACGCCGTCGCGGATTTGGCGGCGCCCCCACAGTGGACTTCGAGGCCAAATCGCGTGGGGGAAGGGGGCTCGCCGGCTGCCCATGCGCAGGGAGCAGGGACTCACGCGGCCATTGCTGGCGGAGGGGATGGAGCTCCAGCTCCTGTGGCCAAGAGCAGGGGAGGGAAGGACGGAGACGAACAGATCGGGGAAGAGAAGGGGGTTTTCTTCTCTGTGTATCGGTGCTTCACGCTGTGGGAACTGAATACTTGAGGCAGCGATGCCCACTTCCAGAGTTTCAGATTTTTTATGCCACGCAACACTATGGCCAGTCTTAGTGGAACTATATTTTGTTCTTTATATTTCTAAAATCAATTTTCTTAGTAATATAAAATAATATTTTTATACAGACATATCGTTGTATTCTACTTACTCTGTTGAGGAAGAAATAATTAGCACTTCAGGCAATGACATAGTCCTTATGTACATCTTTGATTGGAGTTATGCCTTCGAAAATATATAATTATGAAGCCCAATTAATTTATGATGTAATTAAAATATTTTCAAGTAAAAACCTTGTGTTCTTGTCTCTAATGACTGTTGATGTGTTCTTGTCGTTTCAGACTTCTGAACAGCAAGTGATGCGATACACCATGCATGATTTGGTACATGACTTGGCAAGATTGACTGTCGCAGACGAGTTAATAGTTTTTGATTTTGCACCACAGAGAAATACAAATGATCATAAATATTGTCGTTATTCAATTGTAAGAAAATATGATGGGACAATGAAGCTGGCAAATATGCCTTCGAAGCTGAGGGCACTTCGTTTCTCAGATAGTGGAGAACTGGATATCCCAAGTGGAGCATTTTCATTTGCAAAGTACCTTCGTATATTAGATTTCAGTGAATGCTCTGGTATAATGTTGCCAACTTCAATTGGCAGACTGAAGCAGCTGAGGTGTCTTACTGCTCCAAGAATGAAAAATGATAGTCTGTCAGAGTGTATTACTCAGCTATCAAAACTGCAATATCTAAACATTAATGGTTCTTCAAAAATTACTGAACTACCACAGTCAATTGGCAATCTTGGGTGCCTGAAATATCTATGTTTGTCTGGTTGTTCTGATATATCCAAATTGCCTGAGTCATTTGGTGACTTGAAATGTATGGTGCATCTTGACATGTCAGGTTGTTCTGGTCTAACAGAACTACCAGATTTTCTTGGTAATCTCACTAATTTGCAGCATCTTGACTTATCAGGAAACTCTAGTGTAAAAACAATACCTGAACCTTTGTGTCACCTCACCCAACTCCAACACTTGAACTTATCATTTTGTAAAAGTCTTGTTCAGCTACCAGAAGCTATCGGCAGCCTCTTGCTTTTACAACATTTGAACATGTCTGGCTGTGGCCAAATCAGAGAACTACCAGAGTCATTGATAAAGCTCCAAAATTTGTTGCATCTAGATGTGTCAGATTGCACCCGCATGCAACACCTGGGAGCTCTTGAATATATCTGTAGGCTTACTAATCTTGAGCACCTGGACCTTTCGTCTAGTTTCTTAACAATCTGTTTAACAAGTTTGCGCCAGAAAGTATTGGTAACCTCAAAAGATTGCATACGCTGGATCTTTCGTACTGTTTTCGTCTTCACTCTCTACCAGAGATCATAGGTACACTTGGGCTGAAGTCCTTACTGCTGAATGGGTGCGCGGAGTGATATGGTGGATCAGGTCAGATCATTGGTAAATTATTTACAAAACATTACCATTGTCCACGATTCGTGCTGATGAGATCAATGGTTGCAGCAATCTTCCTCTGCTAGAGGGTGTCCATCATGCCTGTGAGTTAAGAATACATTCTCTTGAAAATGTAAAGTCTCTAGAAGAAGCAACTAAAGTTAAGATGTCAGACAAACATAATCTTTTGGATTTAACCTTGACATGGACTCGGTCGACTGTGGGAAAGGATCAAAATCTGAAGGGCAAAGATTTGTTGGAACAGCTAGTGCCACCAAGAGGTCTAAGGAGCATGCGCCTCGAAGGTTACAGCTGTACGAGCTTTCCAGACTGGCTCATGTGCATTTATAGTCACCTGACAAATCTTGTTTCAATTCAATTGAGTGATCTGCCCAAAACCTGCCACCACTTGGACAGTTACCACTCCTAGGCCTTGTTTAGATCCCAAAATTTTCCCCCAAATTCCATTAAAATCGAGTTATTCCCATCACATCAAAATGTTTACATGAGAAACTAAATGTAGATGAAATCAAAAAACTAATTGCACAAGTTTTGTATCAGCCGAGACCATTTTGAGGCCAATTAATCAAGATTTAGGACAATTTTTCTTGGACACTGTTCGGGCCACCAGTTGGCAACTAAACTAGAAAATCTAGCTGTTTGCCTAGCATTAAAAGAATCGACAGGGAATTGTGTGGTGGCAAAGGAGCATTCCCTAGATTGTCATCATTCCGTCTCAGTAGTATGGAAGGCTTGGAGGAGTGGAACACAACATACTCTGTTGAGGATGGTGTGGAGGAGTTCATGTTCCCTGTGCTAGACAAGCTGGAGATACTTCTCTGTCCGGGGGTTGAGGTTGAAGCCATGCCCACCAACATTTCATGAGTGCTGTATAAATGGGAGCGACCAAGTTATATCTTCATTGGAGGAGGTAGACGAAACCAGTCATCAATGCTCTTCCTCTAGTCGAGCCATCAGTTTGAATTTGGCGATATCGGGTGACTCTTGCCAGAGCATAAAGCTATTCCACCACTTCCCTGCCCTCAGAGAGTTGAGTATCTCGGGATGTGAGCTGAGGAGCATGCCGGAAAGCACACGGCACCTCACTTCCCTTGAGTCGCTGGAGTTGGAATGGTGTGGAGCCATATCAGCACTGCCTGAGTGGCTGAGCGACCTCTCCTCTCTCAAAAGCCTCATCATCTCGGGATGTTATGGCATCAAGTCAATGCCTGCATGTATACAGCAACTCACCAAGCTTCAGACGCTGGAGATTACCTGCTGTCCGGAACTGATGGAGTGGTGCAAATCAGAACAGAACAAGACGAAGCTTGCCCACATCAGCAATGTTCAAGTAAGTTCACTGCCAAGCCGAACTATATCTAATTTCAGGCTTCATGTTATCCGTTATACAAAGACGATCTTCGTTTGTATTATCCTCCATCGTGCAGTACATTGGTTTCCTTTGCTGCATACGAAATGTACGAAAGAAATTTAGAGCAGGATAAAAAAAACAATGAAAGTAATTTAGAAGCTCAACTCTCTCGCATGGATTAGTTATAGTTAGCATGCCTAAATTAAACAATTTCGATGCCAATCTGTTCTGTTCATTGAAGGCAGAATAGTGTAAAACTACTATTTCAAAAGAAAATATTGTTCATATTTCTGTAAAGAAAAGCAGAATGTCCATGATTCACGACA